>VBRH01000234.1:6140-45903 GCA_014578085.1 Cardamine resedifolia | reverse complement strand
TATATATATATATATATGTACATTCATACAACCTACACTTTGCAACGAGACAAACAGAAAAAAGAAAAGAAAAAAGAAATTTGGTTCTTCTTCTTCTTCTTCTTCATACGAGTACGATCTTATGATATCTCAATACACACACACATATTTTGCAGATAAAAGTTTCATCATGCTCTATTCACCTAAGAAGCTGTTCTTGTTCTTCCTCTCGTGCATTGTGCTGATTTCCATCGACAACAACAACAGTGGCTTCGTAACCGCACTAAATAACGTCGGCTTGAACTACGGTCTCCTTGGAGACAACCTCCCACCTCCGTCCAATGTTATCAACCTTTACAAGTCCCTAGGCATTACTAAAATCCGAATCTTCGACCCGAACACTGAGGTTCTTAACGCTTTACGTGGCCACTGCGATATTGAAGTCACTGTAGGCGTTAAGGACCAAGACTTGGCTGCTCTTGCAGGTAGCGAAGAAGCTATTAACGGCTGGTTCGCGTCCAACATCGAGCCTTACTTAGCCGACGTCAACATCTCGTTCATTACTATAGGTAACGAAGTCATCCCCGGACCAATCGGTCCTCATGTGCTTCCGGTCATGAAGTCTCTCACCAACCTCGTCAAGTCAAGGAATCTTCCGATCTCAATAAGCACCGTGGTGCCTATGTCGACCCTCAGCCAATCATATCCACCTTCCACGGGAACGTTCACACCCGAGACTCGTGAACAACTTGTTCCCGTGCTTCAACTATTGTCTCAAACAGGTACACCGATCCTCGTCAACATCTATCCTTACTTCCCTTACGCGTCTGATCCAGTGAACATCCGTCTCGACTATGCCATCTTCAACACTGAGGCCGTCGTGGTCCAAGATGGACCATTAGGATATTCAAACTTGTTTGATGCAATGTTTGACGCATTTGTATGGGCAATGGAGAAGGAAGGCGTTAAAGATTTACCGATGTTAGTGTCTGAGACTGGATGGCCATCCGCCGGGAACGGAGAGTTTACTACGCCGGAGATCGCGGGTACCTATAACGGAAATTTTGTGAAGCATGTAGTAACAGGAAAAGGGACACCTAAAAGACCCAACAGTGGAGTTGATGGATTTATATTCGCAACGTTTAACGAAAATCAGAAGCCGGCCGGGACTGAACAAAATTTTGGGTTGTACAATCCTACTTATATGAAGCCCATCTATAAGCTTTTTTGAGTGTGAAAGATTTCTTAAGACTCTACTAGTTGTTAACAATAATGCTTATGTTATTTCTTATTGCATATTGGTTTCTTATGAGATTAATTATGAGATCTCGTAGCGGAACTTAATTGACTTTGTAATAAATCTGAATTTAGTATTTTAAACTACTTTCTCCTCCGGTTTACTAAACGTGCTTTGTTGTTTCTCCATCCATCCATCTAATACAAGAGTACGTCACATATGCTTCGCATCCGTCTTGGTATGAAATAAATCAAGGAAACTGCGGTTGTGTACAAGAATTGTAGATTTCTTGATTACACAATATCTTAATAATATTTTCCATAACAAGTATAAAATCTCAAATTTTCGGAAATTCCTTTGAATGTTTAGAAATTTTTGTTTTCTGATAAGATATCAGTTTCATAGATATGGATTTTTTTTTTTGTTTTTTTCTGTGAATAAGCAGATGTTTTGATTTGTTGGAATTTATTTCCTTTTCATTCCAGTATTCCACTTTTCCATTGAACTATTTACCAGTCCGGTAAAAAGACATCCCATTACATTAAGAAAATATCATAGATATAATTAGGAAATTTGCATAGAGTAATTAACATGATATCGATTGTTTGACAATAATTATCTGAAATGAATGATTAAAATACAAATGAACGGTAAGATTAGAGGGTCTGACTATGAACGGTCTTAAATCTAATTCTTCCCATAGTTTCATTTCCGAGTCAACAAACACAGCCATTTTGTGATATTTATTCTGAAAAATTCATGAATCATTCTTCTTCATCTTGATTTGATTCCCCCAGAAAAACCCTAGCTCCGTCTCTCTCATTTCGTCCCATAATTCCACGACTAATTTATGCTAGTGGGACAATAATCGAAGGTCAACCCCATAAGGGAATCGAATCCTCGCTTATCCACATAATCGTGATCGATCTTCTTTCTTCTGCGGAGGCTTGAGAATCGAAAAATGTCATCGGAGATTGAGGTCGTTGAAGAAATCCAATCGAATCCGAAGGAGAACGGGGAATCGGGTTCTAAAGGGATTGAAGATGAGAGTTTGAAGAACGATGTGTATACTGCTGCCGCTTATGGTGATTTGGAGAAGCTTCATAGATTGGTTGAGTGTGAGGGTTGCTCTGTTTCTGAGCCTGATGGTCTTGGCTACTATGCTCTTCAGTGGTCCGCCTTGAACAACCGCACTGCCGTTGCGCAGTACATCATCGAGGTTATAAACGCACAATCCTTTTTTTTTAGTCAATCCCAAATTGGGATTTACTTGCCATTGTGTATCTTCTCTTGGTGTGTGAATCTTTTAAGCATGAGCTAAATTAGGTTTCAACTGTGGTTTTATGAAGTTTCTGTAACTGATCCGTCTTGATATCGGTTTTGCCAGCATGGTGGAGATGTAAACGCGACGGACCATACTGGACAGACTGCATTGCATTGGAGTGCTGTTCGTGGTGCGATACAAGTTGCAGAACTTTTGCTACAAGAGGGTGCAAGAGTAGATGCTACGGATATGTATGGCTATCAGGTTCATCTCCTCTTTTAACTACTTTGTGTTTTAAGGGAGATTGTATTTTTGTTTGAATGCTAGTAAGCTGCTCTTTTGCACTTTGCTTCTGGCTAGCACTCAGGTTCTGTTATTAGTATTGCTTGTCATGTTGTGGTTGCATATTTTTAGTTAGATGGATGTGTTCCTAGGTTAATGTAGGTAAATCAGCATTTCGTATTTTTCTACTTGTTTCAACAGGACGATGAGCTTACGCCAATCATTTATATTGAGAAGTCTCATGACCCATTATTCAAAGCTTTAGCTACAACAACAGAGATAACTTTCATTTGGCTTGGACTTTAGAATGTTCATGGTGTTATCAGATTCAATAATAAATCTCAGGACACCTTGTTTCTGTCATCTCCATTTGTTTAGGAGGTTGAAAACTTTAGGTCTTCTTATTCTTGGAAATTTCTTAGTAAAACTATGTGTTAAAGTTCTCCGTTGGATCCTATCAAATGCTTTCTCCTCTTGTTTAGTTATTAATGGATGCATGTTAATAGCTATCTTCAACTGCTTGTAGCCAACACATGTTGCAGCACAGTATGGCCAGACTGCTTTTCTCTGTCATGTTGTCTCAAAGTGGAATGCTGATCCTGATGTGCCCGATAATGATGGAAGAAGCCCCTTGCATTGGTACGTTTTCTGCAAAGGAAACTGAAGATTGCCTTCTGGAAAGTGTTACCTATTTTTTGGTTTTTGGCTTCTTTTCGTTTTTACTTCTGAGTGTTTAGGCTTGTATGCTTATTAGGAGACCGGATAGTTTGTTTTATTTGTTTCTTTCCATATCGTTCCTCTAGATTTAAATATTTTTTCGTAGAGTCTGTCGTAGTTGTCAAGTATGCTGGCTGGATTAGAATTAATTTTTGTCAACTATTTTCTTATGATAGTTCTCGAGTTTTTATTATGAAAATCTTTGAAGTACGTATTACTGTTTTCCATCCAGAGACTAAAATTATATAGGTTATTTTCTTTCCCATATTCCTTACTGAGAGTTCGTTACTGTTGCATGTATTATTGTGCTGCATGATATTTAGCTTGCTTATGTTGACCTTTAAATTTTATTGCTTGTTCAATATCTATTCAGAAGACAGTTCTAATATGTCTTTCTTTTCTTCTCATGATTTGAGAATTTCAGGGCTGCATATAAAGGTTTTGCAGATTCCATTCGTCTACTTTTGTTTCTAGATGCATATAGAGGACGACAGGACAAAGAAGGTGGTTACAAACATAGTTTTTCTTTGTAATCCTCTTTGTTTAGTTTGTTAATTAGAAAACCGAACATTTCTAACATCTTCTCCATTCTATTGATTCTGTTATCAGGTTGCACTCCTCTGCATTGGGCTGCCATCCGAGGTAATTTGGAGGCTTGCACTGTCTTGGTGCAGGCTGGGAAGAAAGAGGATTTGGTGATTACTGACAAGACTGGGCTTACCCCCGCACAACTTGCTGCTGAAAAGAATCACAGACAAGTTTCTTTTTTCCTTGTAGGTATCTGTTTCACCTTTCTGTTGTGTGGCAATTTTTAGTCAGTCTGTTCATTTGATGTTTTCGTGGTGGCTGTACTGCTAGCAATAAATCGTAGTTGAATCATTCTATTGGCCTGATTTTTATGGCAATAATGTGCATCTCATAAGACCTTTGCATGTCTGGTTCAGTTAACTCTACTTGTAGCTGTACCACATTAGTTTCTCCAAGCCTGTAGATTTCCTTATCCATTCAAATTGAGCAGCATTATGCTTAAACTTCTTAGAAAATTATGTCAAATATTCCGTCTGAATATCTGTCTTATAAACACTACTGTGCAGGGAAATGCTAGAAGGCTACTTGAAAAGCGTTGTGATGGAAGCAGTCCCCTTGGAAGATTGTCAAAGTTGGGACTCGCTCCAGTTCTTTGGTTCATGATCCTTCTGCTTCTCCTCATATATACTAATTCTGTTGTTTTGGGTAGTTACTTTGCCCTTCTTGAATCTTTTTTATGTGTATCATATCAAGTAATTATTCTATGCATGCTTATTATTTTATGAACCCTTTGGTCATTGCAGCATCCAATCTGCCAAAGCTAACAACTGGGATTGGTGCACTTGCATGGCTGGGATTCCTTCTTGCAACTGCAGGACTATTTTTGTTTTACCGTTGTAGCAGGTTTATGCTCACCCTATCGTTCTTCGCTTTCATTTTCGTATATCTTTAAGAGTGGCCATGTCTGCCTCTTCTTGTCTGATTATTAGTATAGTGTATCTATGTTATGCGTCAATTTCTTATTGCAGATGAGGATTTTACATTATAGTATTCTAAGCCCAGTTCTCTTTATGGTTTCATTCAGTTCACCTAGCCATTGCAGATTGAGATTTTAAGGCCTTTACTTCTTTGCAGCTGTAGTTTATATTGTGGAATCCTTGTTTTTCTGCGTATTGGTACGAAAGTACCTTTGTATCACAAGAAGCGGGTTTTCTTATTGCTTTATATTATAATTTTTTTTTCTTGCAGAAAGGATCCAGGTTACATCAGAATGAATATTCATGATCCGCAGACCATGAAAGATGATGTTAGTACTGTTAGCTTTATTGGTTCTCAAGTTTTGAGTGACATAATTTTCCATATTATCTGATTAGGTACGATCTCAAGTACTATTTTTCTATTATAGTGTCATTACTGGTTTTCTTACCCCTTTACAGGAACCACTGTTAAAAATAGAGCTAAACAACCCTGCTTTGCTTGCTGGGAATTGGACGCAGCTCTGTGCAACATGCAAGGTACCTGCTCAATTTTTCTTTTATGTCTTTCTTAAATCTTAACACCCAGTATCTAATCATCGATGCTACATCATGAAATTTACTTCGTTTGATCCACTTTGTTTATTTTTATTTAGATTATCAGACCTCTTCGAGCTAAGCACTGTTCCACGTGTGATCGTTGTGTTGAGCAATTTGATCACCATTGTCCTTGGGTATCAAATTGTGTTGGAAAAGTAAGTACAGTTCCTGTTGTCCTATTTTAGTTTTTGACATATAAGTTGGCAAGACGGTTCATGCTTTTGATACTAACATTTTATAGTACTAAATCTGCCTTACTCTTCCTCGTCTCTTTTGATTTGACATAACTTGGTGTTCTTTTCGAAGAAGCTAAAGTCGTTCTGAAATTTTTAAGTGGTATATTTGTTTTGCATATTTTGGGTATAGAGATCAACAGAGATGTTTCTTGGTGTCACATCACCTCTTCTATTTAATTTGGTTGCTTGTGGTTTGATTTCTTAGTCTTGCAGCTCGAGGATGATACTAATCTGTGTATTGTGCTTGTTTTTCATTAACCATTCTCGCAGAAAAACAAGTGGGACTTCTTTCTTTTTCTTCTACTTGAAGTTCTAGCGATGGTGATAACTGGTGGTGTCACTCTTGCAAGTATGTAACTGATATCCTTTTATCGCGATATGTAAATCTGGAGAAAACTTCCGGGCAAAAATGTAAACGATGTATATATACATGCAGGAGTGTTGAGTGACCCTTCAGCTCCCTCTTCTTTTGGAGCATGGGTGAGCCATGTCGCTAGTAATCATGTGGGTGCATTATCCTTTCTGCTGGTGGAATTTTGCCTCTTCTTTTCGGTTGCTGTCTTAACAGTCATACAAGCATCACAGGTGTGAATTCGCATTCCTTTTTTCTTATTTGCACGACTTTGTTCCTCTTGTGATCTAAATGGTACAAAGACTGTTCTTTTCTACTTCGCTTCCCCGGATTAATCATCTCTAGAATAGCTCCAGTGCCAAAAGTTACTAAGTTGACTATATAGGAGTAATCTATTTTCATGGTGGGATGTGTTTCATCATTCAAGCTGAAGATCCAATCTGTCCCCTATTTTCCTTTACAGATATCAAGGAACATAACCACAAACGAAATGGCTAACGCACTGCGATACAGCTACCTAAGAGGTCCAGGCGGCCGCTTCAGGAATCCGTATGATCTCGGGTGCAGAAGAAACTGCTCGGATTTCCTGGTAAAAGGTTATAACGAAGATATTGAGTGCCATGAAGAAGACGGAACACAAAGACAAGAGGGTATTAGCATGATGCAGATGCAGCGGAATTCAAATCTTCCAAATGGCAATGGCCATGTCGCTATAGATGTTAACCCGATACATAATTCACAGTCAGCACATGTTCACTCTTCCAACTGCAGCCATAGCCATGGAAGTAAGTCAAAGAGTGATAGTGTTCCTTTGGGTTTGGGACTTGGTCTTGGTCGCAACCCATCCCGACCTGTTGTACCTCCATGATACCCATCCCGACCTGTTGTATCTCCATGATATGGTCATGTCCCAAATGTTTCTTCAAATGTGCATTTGTGTGCTCTCGTCCACTTATTCATAACACTGTGTCTCCGTTTCATGTGAAGATAGTAATATAACAGAAATTGTTGGTTATATACATTATGTTTTCTGAGCAGAGGTATGGAATGGAAGTTTGAAACCGTGAATAGTTTGATAAGACTTGCATTTTTCACATCATATCAAAGTGCATATTGATCGCCACGAACACATCATTACATTTAATATGTAATAACGAATTACAAGAGAATGACTGACTCCTAACCAAAATCTTGTGGAGGTCCCAAAAAACAAAAGCAAAAGAATGAAAAAGCCAAGTAGGTGTACTTCTGTATTGAATGTTCCACGCCAAATGAAATCTGATTCAGAACCAATGAATAAAGTCACAACTCACCCTGTGACAGAAGAAGAAGAAGAATCTCCATGATATCTCTGCTTCGCTTCTCGTCAAATCAATCGTATGAATGTTACACAAACAAAATAGAACATATATGTTTCTTTCTGTCTACAAAAATCTCAGTTTGAAATCCTCTACCAGTAGACAAAACCTGCAAAGAGAGATCTTTGTGGTTAGATGACTTAAAAACTCAAGTGGCATCCACGAACATTTTGGTCTGATAAGTTTATTTCATCATCCTGGAACGGTTGAACCAATGCACATAAGTGTCAAACCTAACACTGGCCATAAACATAGTTCCTTAAACCTATGACTAGAATCTCTTTCCCAGTTTCCTCAATACGCATGTTTGTGATAATTTTCCTATATATATATACAGAGGAACAATTCCGTAATAGTGTTACATAAGTACCTCAAAATGTACCTTGAAATGAAGCTTGGTCAAGATAATGACCAAAGTCATTGTGTCCCATTTTGTCATGGAAACCCCTTCAACCACTTTGGATTCCTGTATTTGACACATGAAAAATACTTTCAGCCCTCCTCTTTAATATCTCTTCCAACTGGTCTGGAGGGATCCCATTTGTCCACTGTTTTGCTTCATATATCTCGTCAAATATCTGTATTATTTCTTCCATGTGAAACCTTAGATCTGCAGCAATGAAAAAGGATAATGTTAAACATCATGGGTTATGTTTTTCAAAACCGATATTAAGCTAGATTACGGTAGTACCTCGTAAAATATTGTCTGCCACATAATCTTCACTTATGACCACAATAATATCATCCCTACAAGTTCCAGCTAACTCAAATTTCTCCATTGCAGCTTCTAAACTCTCTCGCCAAAATGGTAGGTCAAGTTTGTACTCCATAATTGATCTCTCATACAGTACAGCACACAATAAAACATCTAGCCATGACTTTAGCTTTGCTGCTTCATCTGCTGGGTTATCTTGTGTTGAACTACCAGACACCTTTTCACTTTTCTTTTTGGATTCCAGATTTTTCAACCCTTCCATAGACTTTTTCATATTACTTTCTGCGCTTTGATAGAACTGTACTACAGCTGCATATGGCCATGTTTTCAAATCAAGGTGACTGACAAGTACATAGTACCATGAAAGTCTTGCTTCCTCAAACTGCAGCAGACCTAGCGCCATAAAGATTTCAAACAAATCCGGCTTTATTTTCATGGCCTCTTCGTACTTCTCTTTTGCTTCTGCATGCTCCTTTTGAACGCATTCATAAGCAGTTTTAACTTGTTCAGAAACAGATTCTCCAGAAACACCTCGTAGGAGACTCAATCTTTTCCTTGCTCCTGACATGTGCACATTTCCCAAATTTAACATTGATCGTGCTGCCACTTCTTGGAATTGCTGAGCTGCTCTGTCAAAAGGCCCTTGAGCTGCATCAGAGGTTACTATCTCCTCCATAGCTTCTGGACTAAGTTTCATCCCAAGTTCTTGAAGATTCAAGCATGCATCAGAATCAACTCTGGCCTGAGTCTTAAAAAGCCGAGCAAATTCAATCATCCAATCTTCAATTTTACACGTACCTTTTCCATTTACCTTTGTTTTAAAAGAATCAGCGGTTATTTTGAGCTTTTTCATCTCAACTAATCTTCCAAAAAAGGGATCCTGCTCAGGACTAACTTCCACAACATAGAGCCTCATAGTGTCCATTGACCTTGCTGACACCTCACTCATTCTTAGCTCTTCATCTGTTGTGATTGTCACTAAATCTCCTTCTTGGTCCTTGTACTTTATATGAACTGCCCTTAAGCTGGGGAAACGCTCATGAACAACTTCCCTAAGTTGAAAGAGAGTGCAGTTTATAGGCAATTTAGCCAATCTTATGTCTTCAGAGTATACAAATTTCACAGCTTTCTTTACATCTTTATCACCAACATCCAAAATTTTCTCCTCAGTTATCACTTTTTCCTGTTCCTTGCTCTTATCCGACTGCTTCCCTTTAACTTTCTTTTTGGCCTGCTTATCGATAATCTTTTCCTTGCTCTTTTCAGCAGCAAGATTGTTCTTCTTCTGTGTCTTTGCATTCTCACCCTGTAGCAATTGCTTGCTCCTTTTCTTTACCTTCATCCACAATGCAGAAGAAGCCTCAACAGGTTCAACATAATCTGGAGGCAGCTCAATAACTGAATCATTAACCCTTAACCCTTTGCTCTCTAAAGTTCTTGTAACCTTATCGGAAATTTCGGATGCCATTGGATTCTTTGGATCAAGTTTTGAAACCAGACAAACATCTTTCAAAGCCAAATCTAACTTATTCAAAGCCTCATAACATCTAGCCCTCTTCAACAATGCTTTGCTATGATCAGGAGTGACATTAAGTGCTAAATCACATTCATGAATCGCTTTCACAAACTCACCTGGATCCAATTGCATATAACAAGAAGCCATATTAGCTCGAACATGAGACACCTCAACATGATCCTTAGGAAGTATTTTGATAGATTCACCATATTTAAGCATAGCTCCTTCATAATCTCTCTTCTGAAACATCTTGTTCCCTTCTTCTTTTAATCCTTGTGCCTTTGAAACAGAATCTACAGTAGAATCATCGTCCACTAATTGACTTTGGCTTGTTTCAGCATCTGTAGATTTCACCTCATTTTGCTTCTCCATGGCAATTCTCAGAAGCAAAAGTTTTACCAAAGATTTCTACTCGTGAAATTATATGTCGATGTGAGCTTCAGAAGAAACTAAAGCAGCTAATTTTCACAGGCGCACCACAGAAGAACGAAGATAAACTACAAAATATATTACAATAAGTCCTAGGGATTAGAGATAGACGTGTGTCTACCTCTCTCTTTTTTTTTTTTTTTGTGTTAATTATGTGTCTACCTCTTTGAATCGAGATCCTTAAATCGCAAAAGAAACGGCAATTTCCCGAGGAGATGATGATAATCAGAAATGGGTTTTTATCGGGAAAGAGAATTGAAATATTCCGGGACAAGATGGGAGGAGGAGGAGGAAGAAGAAGCGATGAAGGAAGGAAGAAGAAGATTGGACCATGTGGCTCTGTACATCTGTAACGATATATCTTTGTCTAAAAGCCACGACTCGTTGAGCTTACATTATAAAATTACTTTATTACTCCCACCGTAGTTTTGTTGTGTTTCAAAATATTAGATGTTTTTATATTTTTATGTAATTTTTTACTTTATTAAATGTTGTATGACCAATAATAACATCTAATTAGTTTTTTTAATGATTTGTTAATTTTTTTTTTATATATTAAATAAAATTTTTTAGAACAAAAGTAATAAGAAATGAAACGAAACGGAAGAAGTATTAAAATCTTATAAAAATAAAAAAAAGCAAAGGGATGACGAATCGAATCATCTCTACTTTACAGCGAATTATACACTATGTCTATGTTTTATAATTTCATTGTTTATGGATGATTACGATTACATGTATGTGTTTAATATTAAAAAAAAATGTTGGTCTATATGTTACCGTCTAAGGTTAAACCATCAACTCACATCTTTCGCTACACGATGCCAAGTTGATGGGTCTTGGCGGGATGAGGATATTGGTTTTGTTATCTATGACTCACCAGTTCTTTTGTTGAATTTTAAGTCGATTTCTCGAATTCTATCACCATTCCATACAGAACTAGAGGCTTTGTTTTGGGTTATGGGGATTGCGATACAACACGGTTTTGCTTCGGTATATACTTTGAAACAGATTGTTCGAAGATTAGAACTCCTAGATGAGACGGAGGAATGACATGCATTTGCCACGAAATTAGAAGTCATTAGTTCGCTTCGCTTGAAGTTTTTTTTATTGTTCTATTATTTCTATTTCTATATTGAATAATGTATGTGTCCATGTCTTTGCGAAAGGCGCACGAGCATGATGTGATTCTTTTTCCTGTGTAAGCTGTAGAATTTTGGAGTGGCGGTTTTACGAAGATATCTTATTCGAACAAGCTTAATAAATTATGGTGAAAAGAAAAAAGAACAATGTGTTTTTTTTCCTACAGAAACATAAATATTTAACTAATTCTTGTGCTTATGTGACTGAACAATCTATAATATCGGTTATAGATAACAAGAAATGTTGAGAAACACAAGATTACGATCCTAGTAATCCACTCATCCTGATCTATTATCTCAAATCGTTCTGAGATTACTAAGATCAGCAAAACCTATATCTACCCACTACTCTCACATTATGATTTGCATTCACCCCTTTTCTTATCTTTTTATGTCTTCTAATTAATTTCATTAGCAGCAGATTATTTTCTAAATTAATTTTACGCCACAGCACTAATAAAGTTTTCTAACTACATGAGAGAAATATTATTTTTAGTTACATCATCTTATCAAATTAGGATTTCCATATCTCATTCTTTCACAATATTTTGCAGCAGAAAATTTGAAAGTCTAATTTGGGATTATGACAGAAAAAGTTGAATAATTATTTCTGAATAGTTTATGCTTGGAATTCATGCACTAACTTGCCCATAATTCATGAATTTAGCAAAAATTTATAATCAAAAACTACTAAAGGAAAAAAATCGAGAATACTGACTAAATCAACTCCTAATAATGTTGATTTAGTATCTATTGACTACACAAAAGTCCATCAATATATCGCGCGAAAGGAAAAAAACAAAAACATAATTCCTTCGTACGCAAGAAACACTGGAAAACCTAGTTAATCAATCTTGATCTTCACAGAAGCGGCTAAGTCGTGGCCGGAACTCAGGACGCCGACGGATATGGAGAGACGAAGGTTTAAACAGATTCGCAGCTAAAGATCTCTTAAATCGCTCAGCCTCCACACTACCGATCTTCGCTAGCAAATTCAATAACGCAAATTTTCTCAGATTCAATCCAACAATCCTCGTACGCTTCGCCGAAGAAACTAGGGTTTTGGATATCTCGTGCTCTAATCGACGGTGGTAAGCGCACCGGAACGAACCAGGGTGCGTCGTAGGAGAGCACAAACACTTACTCTTATGATTAGAAACGGTGACAGAGGGTTTGGGGATGTTTCCGGGAGAAAATTTCAATCGGAGGTTGAGATTGCAAGGAGAAGGAGATCGTTGATTGTGTAATCTCTGAGAAGAAGCGAGAGGGCGTAGAACTGAACGGCTTGATCTTCCAGTAGTAGCCATTACTGCAGTGGAGAAAGAGAGAGAGAGAATTGAAGAAACCGATGACAGAAGAGAAAGAAGCGTTTTGATTTATTTTTAATTAAAATTTGGGTTTCTGTTGAAGATTCCGTTTGATTCGCATCCTCTATTTATGGAAGATGAAGTCTATCTACGTAGAGAGATCTACGGCGGTTGCAAATCGTGACGAGGGTCAATACCGTCATTTACTTATGATTTTAAATGTTAATTTTCCTTTTTTTTTTTTTTTGAACGCTTATTTTTCCTTATTCCTTTTTTGTTTTGGGTCAACATTTGTTCATTATGGGCCTACGGCAGAATATTGGCCCAATTCCGGATCATAAGTATTTGTTTTGGGTCAAACATTTTATTAAGAGAACTGATCAATGAAATAGAAGGGCTGGTGGTGCCTTTCTTTATCTTCAACCTCCAATTTACTTCTCGTGTTTCTCATCTCTTTCTGATCTTAGGATAAACCGAACTTTGCTGATCAGTTTAGAAGATCACTTTTGCAACATCTTAATGGTCATGCTGTTGTTGTGTAGCATTGACGTTGAGTCAGAAGAAGATATATATGAGGATTGTTACAGAGGCTCTCACACGTGTTAAACAAGTAAGCAAAGCTCATGGTGAAACCACCAAAGACGCTAGTCAGGAGAGAATGTTCTAGGTGCCACAGATCACAGATGGATAATCCCAGAAGATATTAGAGACATGCACACTAATTACTATTACACTGAGTTTCATTTGCAACTATGCAAAAACCAGGATAAGGCAGTGGAAAAAATTACTACTGCTCTTTTGTTTTTGCTTTGACAACAATTTTTTTTTTTTTACCGTTTCTTTACCTATATAATAACAAAAGTCTCCATTTTGAAGAACAAAACTTATGAGTCATCCTTGATGAACTTCTGAGGCTCACTGCTTGCAAATGCCAACCACACAACCGTCCCCGTCAAGTAGAAGAATATTGATGGCACGAATAGAGACATCTACACGATAATCAGAACTTTGAGTAACTAATTAACTAAGCACTGTACATCATTGGAGGTAAAGTTATCAACTTACAGTCCAGGAATGGGTCGAGTCGAGGAGAAAACCAGTTAGGGCTACACCTACAATTCCAGGTACTGCCCCCACTGTGTTGGTAATTCCCTGAAATATAAAAAAGATACCATGACATGTTTAGAGGGAAAATATTTCTTCATACCCAAATAAATATAGTTTCATAATATGCCCTAAGTATATGAAGCACATGTACCAGAAGAATGCTTGCATATTCGGGTGAGATGTCCTGATGAGTGCAATAAAGTCCTGTAAAAATGAACAGTGTTAGTCATTCTGGTACAATAAAATTCTTCGGGTGCTTCTTCTTTAAATGATGTTACTTGAAGATTCTTGACAGAAGATAGAAAAGTACAAGATCTCCAGTTACCTGATAAAGCAAAACTTGATAGGGCCAAGCCTGCTGTCAAGATTCCTACAATTTCCCATGGTGGTAATCCGATGTCCACAGATGAAAGTGTCATGCAAAGCGCTGGTGACAAGAACGCAATCGTTTGACAAATCTTTCGGACCTACAAGGTAAATTCCCAAGGTGTTTACATATCAAAGTGACGACTGGTTGATCTAAATAACTGGGAAACCATTAGTAAAAATTGACAGCACAGAATAAAATAAACACTTGAATAATTGAGTATAACATCATAGATCTGCAAGATCCTTCATATTAAGACCTTCTCAATTTGTAAAAAGGGTAGGTAGAAAAGAGATGTGATATTATACCGTGGTAGTCTCTACTCCATTTGTAATTAAGTAGTCAGCAAATTGTGAAGCAAGACTTGTCACAAGAATCGAAGCCAGTGGAGGAAGGATGGAAACCTGATCTTCACATCCACATATTAAATCCCAAAATGTTATACCTTTGCAAACTGCAAGCTGAGCTGGTTTTTCAATATTCCAGGGAAAACACAATATAGAAGACAATTCTATACTTACCCAAGCAGCTTCTCTCAAATTTAGATTCAGTGCTTCACTGCATTAATACTATCAAAATTAGTATCTTCATCAACAAAAATACAGAGCGAAAGAGACAGAATTCCGGTATAACCATGCATGCTTCTTTTAGAGAGCAACTTAAAAGTAGTTTCATCTCAATCACGGGTCCGGAGATTTGGTATAAAGAAATAATGAGTAATGAAACCACAACATAAATCAAGCATCAATAGGTCTTGAAATGGTAACACATCTTGTACAAAATAAGTTAAAAAAAATAAAAGAATTTCAAACTGCAGATAGATAGCCTTTCAACCTAGAGCAGCTAAAGCATTGCCCAGTAAAATCGAACATGGTGAACAGGTAAGAAAAGTGAACCCGCAATTACCTGAAATAAGTTGGTAGCCAAGATAAACAGGTATAGTGACCCCAACTTCCACAAAAGTGAGTGTATATCATTGCCCAAACAGCTGAGCTTTGGAAAAACGACTTCCACGGAATCTCCTGTAGTAAGATATTGGAAAAATGAAGCATTGACTTAAAGAAAACGAAAAGGTTTAGGTTTTCATAACCATTTGTTCGTAGGCCATTTTGGCAACATTTCAGCGGACATGCTTTTATAACCAAGTGAGTGATATCTGAACTAAAAAAAAGGAGTCTGAAGACATCATGCTGGCATGCCGAAGAGGTAAGTTAGATTCATTAGCTTCTTCAGAAATTTGTTGCTGTTGTTACTTGACGATAGTCCTGGATTAAGAGAAAATATAATTCCACTCCCCCTTCTCTAGAAGGTTATGCAGTTCTCCTATTATTGTTATTGCAACTATGTATTGATTGTAGAAACAATAGGCTTGACGAAGGGAATTGTCACTAAATTCAACGTCATATCAATCAGAATTAAATAAAACAACAAAGCCAGACATAGACATAATATCAGATAACCTACCTTCAATGAGTTCCCTAACTCTTCCCGTGTAGCGTTTTCTGGTTTATGCGAAGTAGTAGTGGTCTCATCACCTATCAAACGAAGAGCAATGCTGATTGTAAATGATGTTCAAGTCCATGATCTAAACAATTAACTGGATGGAGTCTTAAACAGACAAGAAAATAAATTTCGGCTACATGTACATCCTAAGAATTGCTTCACTCCAAATACAGTAAAAGCTCTAGTTTGAGACGATATGAACTTAACAGTAAGTTAGAGAAGAGTTTACAAGTAATTCTCATCTAATACACTTCTGTTTCACATATTTCAAAAAGAAACAACTTTAGGATGGCTTTCACAATATAAATCATGGACAAAAAACTACACAGTAAGTAAATTTGTAAAAATACAACTGTGACATCTACGTTCCCTGGATCAATAATGTCAAACAAAATATGAGACTTGGATGAAAGATATTCAAGAGTAAGGAAAAAGAAGAAGACGCCACCTCTATATGAAACTTCTTCTTTGTTAAGAAATTGAAACCCGACAAACCTTCAAAATAAAGGGAAAACTGAGAGTACAGAAATACTAACATAGCATGTCGGCATCTTGGTACAAAACAAATAAATTCAGCCATCAATCCATTCTCATTTTGTAAAATGATTACTCAGAACAAAGTTGTACGCAAGTTAAGATGATTATCCAAAAGATTGAAAACAATGTTGTGAAAGTGTTTACTCAGCGCTTGATGAGACTTACCAGGCAACACCAAGGAGACCAAACAAGTAAAATACAGATTCCCAATTAAAGGTCTGGATAATGGGAGGAGCCAAGAGAAGCCTGTGGAATAAATCATAAAGGTAGGTCCGTGCAAGTCTCAAAACTGAGAATATTAACCAAATAAGAAACAATGAAAAAATAAAAACAACATACTTGTAACTTTCATAGATTAAGAATCACATAAAGAAAACCATACCCCATAACACTTCCCAAACTCAATCCTCCAAAAACAAAGCCTACCGCCCTTGAGCGCTCCTTAACAGGTATTGTCCTGGACCCAGCAATTGAATGGCACAATCAGGAAATGAAAAGAGGGACTACAAGCTATACAGAAATATGCTCAGCCAGAATTTAAAGCTTAAAGCGACTTAATGCGTCTTTACGTAATTTCAAGTAAAGAAAGGGTATTCATAAAAAAAAAAAGGTCCAGTTCCTGGATATTAACTTGCACATGGGCCATGGAAGAACAACCTATGGAAACATATGGATTTCAGTGGATTATTATACCTAGATCATGAACTAAATTAAGAAAGACAAGGCTGCATAAGCAGTTAAACACACATCATCTATATGCAAGTAACTATGAACACTCTTCAAAATTGCTCCAGATAATACATGCCTGGCAATCAGGTCCGTCGCAGCCGATGGGGAAACACCTTCTCCTATTCCCACCTGGAGTTACAAATCTCTGTGTTAAGACAAAGACATAATGTAAGGCTAGAGCAAGGTGGGGGGAAGAGAAGGAAGAGCTTAAGAGAGACAGCCAATTCATGGGAATTTTTACAAGTTTAATAAACTTAAAGGAATTTGTAACAATAGAGTGCCTCTAAAGAAACCAGAGTGATTGCATAAATCAGTATGACAACATAAACATATGGACCTGCTTACCAAAATTCGAGAAAAGATTAAACCAGGCATAAATCCAGCAAGTAGTGGAACAAGAGCTGTAGCAAAAGACCATGTAAAAACACCAATCTCAAGCACTTTTCTACATTAGAAAAGAAAATGAAGATTACATTAGACAAAATCAGGACCAGCCTTGAAAGCAAAACTGGGAAGATCCTAAGAAAAAAAGGTAAACCTGCCACCAAAAATCTTGGAAAGCCAACCCCCAGGCAACTGGCTCAAGGCATAACCCCAAAAGAAGGAAGACTGAACCAGCCCGGCCACAGATGAGCTCCATCCAAACTGGTGTGACATTGGTATTATAGCAATACTCAAGTTCACCTGCAAAATTCTCACCACACAAATAATACTTTGGTCAAATGATATTGTCCACAAATCATCATCTTATCTCCTTAACAATTCATGTGTTCTTATCATTACCTAATAATTCACCTAATCCTAATCCAAAATGAAAACTTGTTTCCATGAAAATCGAGAAAAACCTTGTCCATATTGCAGATAACAAAGGCGAGGGAAGTAGCGCCAATAAGCTTATATCTCTGAGGTATGTTTTTCCAAGGAGGCCAATTCTGTACAAAACCAGTTTCCGAATTCGGAATCTGAGGAGGAGATTCTTCGATAGGGATCTTAGGAGGAAGCTTCTTGCTCTCTCTGACTCGTTCTGTACCACTGGCTGAGCACTTAACCCTTGATTTAATAAGAGGATTGTGATGGTGGGGGGAGAAGCGAGTGGTGATGGTATAGGCGGAGAGGAAAGGTTGTTTATGAGCGTGTGTGGTAGAGGAGAAGAAATGATTGTCGAATCTCAAGGGAAGTCTCGCCATTGTTGGTATCAGAGAGAGGAAGAAGAAGAAGAAGCAAAATGAAGAATGATTCTGAAAGAAGGAAGAAGAGGGAGAGAGGAGGACACGGTGGAGTAAATAAGAAGCTTGTGTGGCTCACTGTGTAGGGAGTTGTCTTCAATGTGGGTCCCGCTTCTGTGTATCAAAAGCTTCCCTTTGCGTGACTCTCTCTTTCTTTCTTTTTTTATATAAAATTTCTGGTATTATATAACTGGAAACAAACTTACAAGTGTATTAAAACGACAACTTAAAATCGGCTGAGCAAACCGGCACAAGAGCTTAAAAGAGTATCCTAGCGAGTGGAACCTCAAAACTACAATTAAAGAGCGGAATTGAACCTTGGAAGATGCCGCTTTGTCGAGCTAAGTGTTACGAATTCCATGGTCAATCTGACAAAACAAAGCCTCGACAGGAATTCGTACTCCTGTGAAAATCCTTGAGTTACGTTTGCGCCAAAGTGAATAGATGACTGTCTGGGCAGCAATTAGTCTCAATGGTATCACTGATGCGTCTTGTGAAGGAGACTTAAGCCAAGTTAATAACTCCGTCCAAGTGGAGAACCCCATGAAATGTCCGCCTAGATTTTCCAAGCACCATCTCCAAAGGTCGTGGCTGTAAGGACATCGTAAAAGGAGATTCTCGGAAAATTTCGCAAAGGGAGCAAGTCTCATCATCTGTGATGCCCCAAGAGAAGAGCCTAGACCTAGTTGGTAATCTGTCCAAACAACTAAGCCACATAATGAAAGAGTGTTTATGTACCGAACCTGTAAACCACACTTGCTTGTGCCAAGTGACTTCTTGAAGGGGAGGTCTGATCAACTTCCAAGCATCTGAAAAGGTGAATCTCGGTTTTGGAGTACCATATGTGGTAGCCCAAAGATACATGTCTTTATCTTCAACATCATTTTGGACTGTTGTCAAATAACATTGGAGGAGCTCTGAATTGTTGGTTCAAGCGCCTCGCAATGACCAGCCTTCCCTTTTTCTAACTTGAGCTACTTTGGAGCTTAAGGGGATACCAAGTAGCCTATGTTCTTCTGCTCCGAGGAATGAAACCAAATGCCCAAAGGAAGTCCAAGTATCAAACCAGAAAGAGCAACTTTCACCATTTTCTAGTTCGCAAGAGAGGTGAACTTTTGCTATATCACGTAGCTTAAGAATTTGTTTCCATGTTGAAGATCCTTGGCTTTTGGGAGAGAGCAACTTTCAACTTTTTTTTTTGTTCATTCCAAATCTAGGAACACTACAAGAAAAATGACTTTCCTCAGCATCCGAATAACGCTATCTAACGATACAATAGCGTTATTAGTAACGCTCTATCATCGCCCGTCATAATAGATCTAAGACATTACATAACGATTTTTTATGGTGCTATTTTATTGTTAGTTATTATAGCGTATTTGGTGGTGCAATGTTATATTCTACAATAGCTAGTATATTTTGTTATTAATTTAACTAATCACAACATTTATGAACTGTTACATGTAATATTACATGTAAAATTTATATTATGTAATATTACAATAACATTTATATTATGTAATTTCTTTTCATTTATTTCTAGTACCTAATTTCTATTTGGTTCATATTTTGTAGATAATCGATATACTGAACATTTATTAAATGGAATAAGAAAAATGTCATCTTATTATACTATATGAAACCATGATACAAAAGACCTAAAGTAAAAGTAGATAATTAAAGGATAAATTCATACCACTCTTGTATTAAAGCTTGTGGATTATCTGAAAGAGATTAGTTTTATGAAGTTACTCTAAAATGAATCTCTGCACCGGGCTCTTCAAGACATTTTCTTTCTTTTGTAGAATCAGAGGAGCTGTTTCTATTTTCTTCAACTTCTGCACCATGTTCATCTAGTTAGAAAAGGATGTTTGAGAGCTTCCCAAGGACACCTAGAGATCCAAGAAAAAGCAAGTCTCAATCAGATTAAAAGATTCAAGGAAGGTCTGTTGCAATACTAATTTCCCATTGAATCACTTGATTAATTAAGCTTTAAATACATGTTGAAAAAGAATGAGAGAATAGTTATACATAGAAAGGTGATAGAATGCAAAACATGTATCAGAACATGAAATGAGAAAGCGATAGTGGAAGAAAGCTTATTTATTACCTTAACAGTTTTTCCCAAATAATCACCTTTCCTCTCTTTAGCAACAACCTGCTGTGACACAGAGAAGATTTAGTAAAATTAACTCATCAATCAACCTCCAACACCACCTGTTACAAGAAGGTAACACCAGAACATGACACATACACCATCCTTGCATCAGCCAAAAGAACTAGGTGTAACAAAAAAAAACTTACTAAATCATACACATTCTTTTAGATACATTTCTAATCAGGTACATTACTATGATTCTCAACTAACCAGATGTGGAGTTTCTGATTTATCAAATAACAAGCAAGTGGCAGCGAGTTCATCAATATTGGTTTTGATCTCAGTCCCACCCTGTTTAAGAGCAAAAGTACATTAGTATTCAACAGCTCCAAGAACATGATATATAATCCATCAGAATGCACAAACTGTAATTGACTTACTTGAACAGCCATACCATGAGGTTTATTCAAAACAATAATGGCTGGATCCTGGCACATTAACTCACACTTCAGATCTATCAATCTATATATAACATCAATAAAAACAAAAACCAAACCAATTTCAAAACCTTCTACAACACCAAGCTGCAAACGAATTTGTGTTCTTCTTCACTACAACGAAAGCTTTCTTTTTAGCAGGCGGTGGCGTATCATTGTCTACCGACAAAGGAAGGTAAATTCTGTCTCCTACATTCAACGATTCCTTAGCTGCCATCTTCAAAGGCCAGAAATCAGAATCAAGAGCATCAGATAAAATCAGCTTCTAAAACAGTTCTTATTCCAATCAACAGATGATAGAATAACATTTACTCTTTTAAGTTGGCTTCTTTGTAGCTTATCACCATCACAACTCACAGACATTTCTCTTCTAACCTGAATCAATTACAAATGTAAGAAATTGATAACAATCTCTTATCCTATAGTTCAGGTTCAATTCAATTTCTAATGATGAAGCACGATTTGAACCTGTCTTAAACGAAAGAGTTTCTGAACAAGTGTTCATTAGCTACCTCCGCCTCTTCCTCAACTCCATTAGATTCCTCCGCCGTTAAACCTCACCGGAAAAAACTCCCTTCCCGTAATTGTATCCTCATCATTATTGCCATGTCCTCCATTCTCCTCCTCCTTTTAACTCTTCGGCGTCCCTTTACCGCTATCCACATGTTTAACAAAATTTGTGTTGTATAAAGACGCTATATACGGCGTTGTTAAGTTCTCGTTACCGGCAGATGGCCACACTGTCTCTGTCACCACCATTGGTAAATCATTCACGCCCTCTTTCTCCATTGCCCATACGAACACATCAAATATCACATCAAACATGTTTGTATAACCTAGTGGCCCGTCTTGGACCACGACCTCATCAGTCTTGAAAGTAGCATAATCAAGACCGATGTTGACAGGATCGGACGCGTAAGCGAAGTAAGGGTAGATGTTGACGAGGATAGGCGTACTTGTTTGAGACAAAAAATTCAGCACGCCGGGATTAGTTGTTCACGCGCTTGGGGCGTGAAATCTCCGGCAGAAGGTGGATACGACTTGCCAAGATTGGTCATAGCCACCGTGGTGCTGATCAAGATTGGGAGACTCCTTGACTTGACGGCGTTGATGAGAGACTGCATGACGGGAAGCACGTGAGAGCCGATTCCTCCGGGGATGACTTCGTTACCGACAGTAATGAGCGTGATGTTGACGTCAGCTAAGTAAGGCTCAATGTTGGTGACGAACCAGGTGTTAACAGCATCTTCGCTGACTGCAAGAGCCGCCAAGTCTTGGTTCTTAACGCCTACCATGACTCCAATATTGCGGTTGCTACGGAAGGCGTTAAGGACGTCCGTATTCGTGTCGAAAATCCTAATATTGGTAATGCTTAAGGACTTCTAGAGGTTTATAACTTCAGACGGAGGTGGAAGGTTGTCTCCGAGGAGGCCGTAGTTCAAGCCAATGTTTGTTGCTGCGTAGTTGAACAGGAGTGCCATGCACATTAGCATGAACAAGAATAGCTTGTTAGGACAATCCATAATGAAACGTGTGCCTGAAAAATGAAGATAAATATTACTATAATTTAATTTAATCCAAGCCAAAGTGTTTTTTTTTGTTTGGTTGGTTTTGTCTTTTATTCGTTGCAAAACAGAGACTGTAGGTGCATCAATTTATATGTTTTTCTATTTTATTAGTACCACTAAAATAGTAAAAATTTAGGTTATAAGAAAGAAAAAAAAGTATTAGAGCATCTACATCCATTATACCCATAAAAGTATCTCACCAATATTTTAATAATATTTTCTCTATAATTTAGTTATTTATTTAAATTGTATTTGTTAAAATTATTTAATTTAGTCCATAAGTGACAAGTGTACACTGAGTTTCCAGAGAGTATCTAGATAAATGAGAGACTATCTCTCATTTTCTCTCTCACTTTTTTTTTTAATATTTTAATAAAAGATATCTGGTTTAGATATCCGGAAATGGTCTTAGAAAACTTTTTGTTTCTATCTATTTTTTTTTTGCGTAGTTTAGTTATTCATCATGCCTATTTACATGTTTGCTAATTTTCATTTCATTTTCCATCCTTTTTTGTCTAATTTAGCTATTTTTTTTCAAAAATAAACTATAATGTATCTAGAACTAATGTTTCAAAAATTACTTTATATTTAAAACTTTTGGCCAAATTGTAGTGGAAAAGTTTGTTTCTCTCCGTCCACAACTAGCACTCGTATCCATTCTTCTCCTCTACTTTCCACTGTCTCACTTCACTGGAAAACCAAGTTCGAAAATAATGTTATCAAACGGCATTTTTTTTTTTTTGGGTGAATTGGTGTATAGGGTAGGTTTTTTGAAAATATTAGGGGAAAAAGGTTGTTTTACTATTTATAATTGTAAAAGAGAGTGTGTTGTAGTGTTTGACACTGTTTAGTGTACAAAAATGCACTCTACTTTTCTTAGTAATTACATTTCATGCCATTGTTTTTTTTTTTATTCTCCTGTTTCTTCTTTTTTCTCTTTCTTTCTACTTTTATTTTATTCTACTTTTATTTTGTTTTAATTCTTGCTACGCGCAAAATTTGTATTATTATATAACTAAAAAAATAAATTCGGCTTGTAAAAATTATAATATTTGTATAAATATTTGAATTCTAAATATTCATATTCATATATCCACTTTGGATAATTGCATATTTGATTCTTACCTGAATTGATAACTTTATATTTTGCAAGAGTGAATTTTAAAATACTGAATATTTTAAGACATATTAAGGGTATATATATATATATTCAAATATTATAAAATCTTAATGTTTTAAACCTCTAAATTTTCTAATATTTAAAAAATATAATATGAGATATAAGCACTAAACTCTGTAATTTTAATCAACGAATTAAAAAATAACGACCAATCGAAGCATGTTTTCGTTTGGTGGTGTCTCATTCGTCTCGTCCAAAATGTTTTGTTTCCTAAGTCTCTCATTCGATAATTTAGGAAAGAATTAATTTACCATTTTTTATCTCTAGTCCATAGAGATGTATGATTCTCGGTCTCGAACTTTGCAGGTAAAAAAATTTTACAACCAACTAATCATTTTTTTAATTTTAATATTTTTATTGATTTAAATTTAATCAAGTTTAAAAATTAATTCTAAAAAATGGGCTCAATTCAAATATATAGATATTAAACTCTACGATTTTAATCTCAACTAATCGAGTACACAAAGCATGGCTGTTAAAGATGATTTTTCGACTACAAAAATAAGTATCAATCATTAGTGAACTCGTCGTGTTTTGTTAAAGAATGAACATCCATATATACTCATAAAATTTATTCGTTTTATAGTATTCGGCTGTTTTAGGAGGATTCACACCTCCTCATCTCAATATATCTTCAATACGACATGAACACATTTTTCTGTTGGGCTATGTGACTCTCTTACTTTACCATATCCTTCATATATGCATTCATCCGACATGTATTTATTTCCCAAAAGTGTATGAATTTTTACCAGGAAGTTCTTATTCCTCTCGTTATTTCTAAACTCACTAACATGACATTTACTTATTGATAATATTTTTGAGTGGTTGAAATCTAACATCCATTTTTTTTCCTCTCGTTTTTGGATTTTAGACCAATGACATGATCTTCTCTCTAACTTGAACATTATAAAATCTTCAGAAATACTTTCCTAATTTGTTCTCTTGAAGATTGTCATGAACATGTTCTCGTTAACCCGTGAAAGACTCAAGGTTGTCATTCTAGCTTCAAAAAAATCTTGCAAGCATTCTTCGCCTAAAACCTTCTTATATATCATTCTCAAATGCTGATTTTTAACTATTGGTATGTGTTGTTATGGTTGTCTTCTAAACTTTGAATCGTCTCATTCGTGATTTTGTCGACAGTTTGCCCCGAATAACCATCAATTAATAATTTTTTTTTATTAAGATTCAATTTTTTTCTAAAATTTTTTTTTAATTTTAATCAATAATTGGGGTAAAGTTTTGTGAAATATTTTTTGATCTAAAATGAATTAATGGATCTCACTAACACTATAAAATAATGAGCCTAATGAATCTTGTGATTTAAAATTAAAATGTTTAAAAGTATTAGATGATGTGTCATAATTTTAAACATTTAAGTGATGATGTGGCTTCATGAGAAGATAACATATTTTACTTTATATATATAGATTTCATATATTATCTCAAAAATAAAATAATTAAAAAAATTAAAAACAAGATTTTATGTATTAAAATGTTTTTGTGAATCTAACCAGACCCATTTTATATGTATATACTATCAAAAATCTTCATGTACATCATCTCTGTACACCATCTATGTACAACCGTACATCCTCATGTACACCGTCTTCCGTACACTGTCTCTGTACACCATAAAATTTATATGGACACCATCTTGTATATTGTATATATACACTGTCTATGTACACCATTATAACCACCATCTTCTATATCATATTATTGTTTATATCATTTCATTTATACTATCAAATATTGGTGTATCAGTCAGATATACACCACAAATATATACATCACAAACAATGTACACTAGAAGCATTTCTGTACACCACAAATTGTACATTTATAATTTGTACACCCGAATTACCAAGTACGCTCACTCCACAACATCTTATACACCATGTTATTCACCACAAACAATGTACATCCATGTATGAGGCAAATTAGTGTACGAGATGAGTCGGTGTACAAGAAAAAAATTGGTATACAAAGAGATTCGGTGTACGATGCGATTTGGTGTACAAGACGAGTCGGTGTACATACAACTTAGTGTACAAGACGATTCAGTATACAAGACAACTCACAAACTCTAACACTGAGGGCATTTTGGTCTTTTCTGAAAACTTAATCTAAAACTCTACTAGAAAAAAGCTATTAGAGAGGAATAGTGGTAACTTTATTACCTAATTCTAAATAATGACTAACCTATTTATAATAATATTTTCAAAATAAGTACTTATATAACCAATTATTATTATTATTTTTTTGTGGGTAAGATTACCCACAATGTTTTCAACACTCAACACTCTCCACATCATTTTCTCTATCTTCCACATCTTCTCCTTTCTCTTCCACCTAATAATTCAACACCCACTAAAATTTTACATTCTACAATGGTTTCAACATCCTACCCCACCTTTTTAATTTCATTATTTTGTTTTATTTTATGTTTTTGTGAGTAAGAGTTAAATTAAATAATTAAGAGTTAAATATTGACATATTGATAACAATCACCGATTGGAACTAATTTAAAATAATTAAAAGTTAAATAATTTTTTAAATAATTTTTTTTTATATTCTTAACTAAAAATAATTGCGAAAAATAAAGACGAGAAATAGAGAGAGTTATTATTTAAACAAATAAAATTATGAAAAACATAAAACGCACCACAATTCATTAATAAACATACAACACAAATAAAACACATAACTTAATTAGTACAATAAATTCAACTCACAAACTTATAATTCTCTTTGATCACGTAACATTCCGAATCTTGCCCATATGTGTTTGACTAGATCTGCTTGCAATTCTCAATGTACACTTGAATCACGCAACTCAGATCTAGCACGCACATGATTTGCAAATGCAGGTAGGACCTCTGTCGAGAATTGCGGTGTACTAGACCCACTTGCCTCAGATTGATCATAATCGTTCCAATTTTGAGAATATGTATCTCGTTCATCCTCAACAATCATATTATGCAATATGATACATGACCTCATGATGATAGCCAAATCGGCTATGTCCCACATGCGAGCTGGTTCTCGGATGATTTTAAATCGAGCCTGTAACACTCCAAATGTACGTTCGATGTCCTTCCGACATCCCTCATGACGTTCTGCTAATAACTTATCTGGTTCACTCTGAGGAAGTCTAATTGATTTGAAGAAAGTAGGATAAGAAGGATAGATGTCGTCAACAAGATAATATGCCATATTATACGGACGTTGGTTCACGAAGAAGTTCACTCTTGGAGTATTTCCCTGCTCAACATTATCGAACACTGGTGAACGGTCTAGAACGTTTATATCGTTCAATGTGCCCGGACATCCAAAAAAGGCATGCCAGATCCATAGATCATGAGATGCAACTGTTTCAAGAATAACAATTGTGGTTCCCTTATCTCCCCGAGTAAATTGACATTCCCACGCTGTAGGACAATTTTTCCATTCCCAGTGCATGTAATCAATACTTTGGTATTGAAGAAATTTGGTGGAAAACCATAATTTGGTATATTTTGGGGTTGGTTGGAAGATTGATTTTGAAATGGATAATTGTTGGGATTTGGATAGCTATAAGGGTAATTCCAAGAATTTTGAGTGTTTGAAGGGTTATTGTTGGGATCCATTTCGTTAGAAAGACGGGAAAAAATAAAAGAAACAAGAGTTTCTTGGAGATTAATTGAAAATTATTGATAGAAAGATGAATTTTTTTTTTTAGTGTCCAAATCTAATGAAACAAGTCTTTATTTATAGAGCATAAAAAATGATGAATTTTGATATAAAAAATTAATAATATAAAAAATTTAATATACAATAATTGATCTAAAATAATTTAGAGGGAAAAAAAATCTGAAAATTTCAGCACCCAATTCAAATAGAACAATCACGCAACTTCTTTAATTTTAAAAAAATCTGTACCCACTAAAAATACACATGGCAATCTGCTTTTGCACTCCACGAATTAAAAAAATTCAACACACTACAAATCAGATTAAAAAAAATTCAACACGAAATGTCAACTTTTGAATTTTTTTTTTAACACGTCCATTGTGAGTAATTGTGAGTAGTCTAAGTTGCTTCTTCTGCATATTAAAATATTGTTATCTTTGGGTTTAGAAAATGCCAAACCGACGACAAAAGTCAAGATCGTCTTCTTTTCTATTACATAAGCTCTTTTGTCCCAAAAAAACGAAAAACTCATCAACATCAAGATCCTCTAAAATCAGTTGAAACAATGGAAAAGCCAAAGTTCAAGACTGTCCAAGAGGTAGTTGCAGCCGGCGAAGGACTACCGGAGAGATATCTCCCCACACCTACCGGCGAAAGCGAAGGTGAACCTCTTAACGCTTCGGTGCCAGAGATGGATATTCCGACCATTGATCTTAGTCTTCTCCTCTCTTCTTCTGAAGCCGGTCAAGAAGAGTTGAGTAAACTTCACTCGGCACTCTCTACATGGGGCGTTGTTCAGGTTTGACTTTCTTAGTGATGTTCAGAGTCATTAAACTGTAGAAGTTCCGGTGAAGTCAGGTGATTTGATTTCTTATTGATGCAGGTGATGAATCATGAGATTTCAGAAGCATATATCCACAAGATTTACGAGCTAACTAAACAGTTCTTTGCATTTCCGACAGAAGAGAAACAGAAGTACGCGAGAGAGATCGGTAGTATCCAAGGATATGGAAACGACATGATTCTGTCGGATGATCAAGTTCTCGATTGGATCGACCGTTTGTATCTCACTACTTACCCTGAAGATCAGCGAAAGCTTAAATTCTGGCCTCAAGTCCCTATCGGATTTAGGTAAAGTCCAAACCTTTTAATTTCAATAGCATCTTGGTTCGTTGACTTTGGTGGTGATTTTGACAATCTGTTTGTTCAGAGAAACTTTACATGAATACACAATGAAGCAACTGCTAGTGATTGAGCAGTTCTTTAAGGCCATGGCTAGATCGTTGGAATTGGAAGAGAATTGCTTTCTTGACATGTATGGAGAAAATGCTTCTATGGATACAAGATTCAACATGTATCCTCCATGTCCGAGGCCTGACAAGGTTATTGGGGTTAAACCGCACGCTGATGGCTCGGCTTTCACCCTTCTTTTGCCGGATAAAGATGTGGAAGGGCTTCAGTTCCTCAAAGATGGGAAGTGGTATAAAGCTCCAATAGTCCCTGATACAATTCTGATCAATGTTGGAGATCAGATTGAGGTAATCGAAGTATATATAGGCATATGATTTTTGAAAGATTGATTGGTGTAGATTTGACATATATAATCTATCTTGTGTGTTTAGATAATGAGCAATGGGATATACAAGAGCCCGGTTCATAGAGTGGTGACTAACAGAGAAAAAGAAAGAATATCTGTAGCAACGTTTTGTGTTCCGGGTCCAGACAAAGAGATTCAGCCTGTAGAGGGACTTGTATCTGAGGCAAGACCAAGATTGTATAAAGCTGTTAAGAAGTATGTGGAGCTCTACTTTGAGTACTATCAACAGGGTCGAAGACCTATTGAAGCTGCATTGATCTGATAGTACTTTTAAAGTCTCCTTTTTGGTTTCACTAATGAATCTGTTTCTTCTGTTTGGTGAGATGTGAGGCTGCTTTGTGTTTGTACTAATTTAAGGATACTTCTTTCGAGTACTTTGTTTCAGAACAACTTCCGTGAGTACTTTAACACGCTATGTTTGGCTCGACCCAAGTTTATTCATGAGATTCTAATGGAATTAGATCAGAAATTTAAGGCCAACCAAGGTGTGAATAAGGCTCCTCACTTGCTCGAGAATAGAGCCCGTAAACTATTTCTCGATATAATTGCCAAAAAGATTGATGCGAGTGTGGGAGATGAACGCCTTCAGGGTCTCAATATGTTGAAGAATATGACTAATAGCTTCATTGATAATTATGAAGGGAGTGAAAGCAGAAGTGGCGATGCTCTTCCCGGTCTACAGCTCTATACATTGCTGATGAACTCGACCGATATACAGCATTAGATACTCACAAAACTTCAGAATACAGCAATTTCCTATATGGCTTCACAAGTGTATGTCTATGTTTCTTTCTTTACTTGACTATTAAAGAAAAAAATTACCGCTGCTTTGTTTGTTGGAATGTGAGACTGCATTGTGTTATAATTATGAGACAATAACGAGAGTCTAAAGTGGATTTTCCCAAATCACTTGCTATTTGAAACACATTAAACCTATAGATTCATAATGTTTTAAGTTTTAACCCATGTTAATGAAAGGGACACCGAACAAAACTGTATATTGTAATGCTTTTATTCTTATGTTAGACGTTATTCATACTTAAATAAATATTTTAGTTTTTCCTTTTTTCTATCAGAAGAAGAAAAGGACAAAATGAACGGCCGGTGAAACCGAAGAAGTTAATAAAATCAACGACGCTGGATATTCGAATCTTTGAAATCGAACATTCCTAAAAACAGACAGCGATTCTGACGGCTGTAATGTCACCATTCAACAACCAGTCCTCTGTTTTTCTTCCCTCTTTCTCTCTTACACATCAATCGTTCTCCCAAATTCTCCCTCTTTCTCTCGCCTCGGAAATTTCCCCTTCTCCGGTGCGTAACCGCCGTGGGAAGGAGATATTTACGGGAAAGTCTCAGTTTTATTTCTCCTGAAAAGCTCAAAGACTCGTCTCGTCTCCTCTCTGTAAATGGCGACGACGACGGTTGTGTCCATTACAGAGAAAGTGCTCGAACGAGTCTACGGAACTTCCAAATTCGCCCGTTCCGTCACCGGTGACGACGGCGAAAAGGCTAACCGCCATACTCATCATCACATTCACCGGCATTGCCATAGCAAAAGCTACGATGACAGTGACGATGATGTTTGTTACAGCGACGAGGATGAATCAGCAATGGAGCTCGTCCAGCTCGGTGCTGAGAGAACGAAGAACGTTTTGATCCTCATGAGCGACACTGGAGGTGGTCACCGTGCCTCTGCTGAAGCCATTCGCGACGCTTTCAAGATCCAATTCGGAGACAAATACAGAGTAAATCCTCTGTCTCATATGAAGTGATTTGTTAGATCATTGTCATTTAATTGCTTTTTTAATGGCACTTAGTACTAATTCAAGAGGTAAAGGAGTCAATTTTTTATCAAAAAGAAAAAAAGAAAAAAAAAAGAGGTAAAGGAGATTGCTTTAGAAATGATTGTTTGTTTTCACCCTAAAAGAATTGTTTTTTGATTGAGAATTCTATGGTTTTTTTATACAAATTGATATGATTTTGGTGGGTTTTTTGACAGGTAATTGTGAAGGATGTGTGGAAGGAATACACAGGGTGGCCATTAAACGATATGGAGAGATCATATAAGTTTATGGTGAAGCATGTTCAGCTATGGAAAGTTGCTTTCCACAGCACATCTCCCAAATGGATACATTCTTGCTATTTAGCAGCCATTGCCGCGTATTACGCCAAGGAAGTAGAGGCAGGTTTAATGGAGTACAAGCCGGAGATAATCATTAGTGTTCATCCTCTGATGCAACACATTCCATTGTGGGTTCTCAAATGGCAAGAGCTACAGAAAAGAGTCCTCTTTGTTACCGTCATTACTGATCTCAACACTTGTCACCCTACTTGGTATGTATTATTAGTCTGTTTTAGTCTCTGAGAGATGCTAGCAGTAGCTGGAAAGTCTGATTCTTTTATCTTCTATGGTTTTAGGTTTCATCCGGGGGTGAATAGGTGTTATTGCCCGTCTCAAGAAGTGGCGAAAAGGGCGTTGTTTGATGGGCTCGATGAATCTCAAGTCCGTGTCTTTGGTTTACCTGTGAGGCCATCTTTTGCACGAGCGGTTCTGGTGAAGGATGATCTGAGAAAGGAGCTTGAGATGGATCAAGATCTTCGTGCGGTCCTACTGATGGGAGGAGGGGAAGGTATGGGTCCTGTGAAAGAAACAGCAAAAGCTCTTGAAGAATCGTTGTATGACAGAGAGAACAAGAAGCCCATTGGGCAAATAGTTGTTATCTGTGGACGTAACAAGAAATTGGGCTCTGCATTAGAAGCCGTTGAATGGAAGATTCCTGTTAAGGTATATATGATCTAAACAAAAAACCGCTTAGGCATTATGAGAGGTTCATAGGTTTCAAGAATCGAGATTTAATGGATAATGACATTATAGGTTCGAGGATTCGAGACTCAAATGGAGAAATGGATGGGAGCTTGTGACTGCATAATCACAAAAGTAAGAAGAACAGAACTGAAAAATCTCACCCTTGTTTTTATCACCATTCGGTTTTTCGGGTTTTATGCTTGCCTCTGTTCACCAAAATGTTCATAAGCTAAGTGTCCTATGAATCTTGCAGGCTGGACCAGGAACAATCGCTGAATCGCTAATCCGATCACTTCCTATCATCCTCAACGATTACATTCCCGGACAGGTCAGTTAAGATTAATCTTTTTTACTGTATCACTTTTCATATATGTATAAGTTCTCATATCAATTAGACGTGAAACCAAACAGGAGAAAGGGAATGTGCCGTATGTAGTGGAGAATGGTGCAGGAGTGTTCACGAGAAGTCCCAAAGAGACAGCGAGAATCGTTGGAGAATGGTTCAGCACAAAGACAGATGAGCTGGAACAAACGTCAGACAATGCACGTAAACTAGCTCAACCTGAGGCAGTCTTCGACATTGTCAAAGACATGGATGAGCTCTTGGAGCAACGTGGTCCTCTTGCTAATGTCGCTTATACTCTTACCTCTTCCTTCGCCAGTTTAGTTTGATGTCTCATGTCTTATATATTAACATGTCTCCCTTTAATAGGTCCTTGCCTGTTCTTTTTGTTCTTTCCATTTTTGTCTAATTTGTTTGTTGATTAAAGTTGTATGTATTTATAACAAAATTAAGCAGAAGGTTCTTGACGTCTTTGCATTATTGTTAGCCTATTAGAAGAAGTTTAAGATTCAACGAGAGATAAATTTGCATACAATATTTGTTCATAGAGAATAACATTATAACACAGAGGTCTAGAAGAAATGGAAACACATAATATTATTTCACATTATCATTGATTTTTTCAATATTTTACATTATTCAAGACAGGCTTATATAAACATACATTTTCACAGAAGCTACTTGGACATTATTAGTATATGATACACATGAGTACCAGAGACTTGGGATCTTCAAAGCCATGGTTAAAACAGAGAACTAACTTTTTTTGTCTCCTCTGTTTCCGGAAAAACCCAGGCTCTTATTTTATTTTATATACAAACCATCACCCTGTTGAAGCCTTTTCATTCTTCATGATCATATGGAAAGATTTAACTTTATCTTCCCCCACGATCTCTCTAAGAACATCATCTTCAATCTTCTCAGCTTGCCAAAGAGACGGATCCTCAACAAACTCCTCACTGAATATCATACTTGAGACCCACTCTTTCCATGTCGTCCTCCTGTACTTGTCTTCCTCTAATGTTCCTCTAGACAAGAGCTGATAAACATAGACAACTTTCTGCTGTCCTGGTCTAAACGCACGAGCTATGGCTTGCTTTGTCTTTGAAGGGTTCCATTCCGAGTCAAGCATGATGACCCGTGAAGCAGCGGTTAGACTAATCCCTTCTGCACAAGCTGTGATGGAGGCCAGTAGGACTCGGGATGGGTTTCCTGGTTCTTCAAATTTGTCTATCACTCTACCTCTCTCAAACAGCTCGAGATCACCAGTTAAGGTCAAGATCTCTCTGCCGCTTTGCCACCTGAAAACGTTCTCAAACAGTTCGGTAAACAGACGGATTGGCGCAATGTTGTGGCAAAAGATCAAGATCTTCTCCCTCTTGACCACTCGGAACACGAGGTTTAGCACAAACATGACTTTAGATCCTTTCTTTGCATCGTGCTTGAGTTTTTCGATTTCGAAAAGTTCTTGCGGGTTGAAGAACTTTTTGCAACAGTTTGAGGTTTTGACCAACCAAGGATGTATAGCTGCCAATGTGATCTGAAGCTCGACCTCAAGTGGATACCCGTAATAAGTGTCTATTGCATTCTGAAGTTTTGTGAGTATCTTATGCTGTATATCCGTCGAGTTCATCAGCAATGTATAGAGCTGTAGACCGGGAAGAGCATCGCCACTTCTGCTTCCACTCCCTTCATAATTATCAATGAAGCTATTAGTCATATTCTTCAACATATTGAGACCCTGAAGGCGTTCATCTCCCACACTCGCATCAATCTTTTTGGCAATTATATCGAGAAATAGTTTACGGGCTCTATTCTCGAGCAAGTGAGGAGCCTTATTCACACCTTGGTTGGCCTTAAATTTCTGATCTAATTCCATTAGAATCTCATGAATAAATTTGGGTCTAGCCAAACATAGCGTGTTAAAGTACTCACAGAAGTTGTTCTGAAACAAAGTACCCGAAAGAAGTATCCTTAAATCAGTACCGACTTTCATCAAGGCCTTGCGTAATCTCGACTTGGTACTCCTTGGATTATGTCCTTCATCAAGAACAAGAAGCCCTGGACTCTCTCTTAGCACTTTAGCCATGTATTTCCTGTGTGCAAACTTCGAGTCTTCCCTCATCAAAGTCACAAATGAGGTGTAACCCATTATAAGAACACTCGGATGCGCATGCCATTTCTGTATTTTTTCTAAGCAGTCAAGAACATGCATAACATCTTGGCTCGGTTTTGGAACTCCATTGAACTGAACCGCACTGTTTTGCTTGAAGACAGAGTAGGTTCTTCGACCATGAATCAAATGAACCGGAACTGGGATCTCCCATTTGATGAACTCCTTGTACCAAGTGTACAAAGTTGTTTTAGGAGCAAGAACCAGAGGTCTCTTCCCAGGAAATAGCTTCAAGTAGCTACTGAGGAAAGCGATTATTAGGAAAGTTTTACCAGCTCCGGGAGAATGAGAGATCACACAACCCCCTATGTTATCTGAAGTCGGATCCATAAGCGCGGGTTCCACAGATCCTGCTAGATTTCTCCACAGAAACTCAAAAGCTCGTCGTTGATGCATGTGTAGTTTTCTCTTAAGCTGAGGTATTAATGCCCAAACGTTGTCACTTTCTTCAGCTACAAGCATTTCCGAAGAATCCCTTGACATAGTGAAATCTTCACTTTCGCCTTCTTTGTGGCTCAATTCAGTATTTATGTCATCTTCTTCGATACGCCTAGTCTCCGCGGTCCATTTCTTATGTTCCGCCTAGTCAAACCAAACCATGATATATGAATAAGTCATTTAAAAGCAAAGATAAATTGCCAAATGGGTAACTTGTGGCCTTTGACAGTTGTTCACTTACAAAAGGTGCAGAAAAGTGTTTTATCTCAGTTCCTACATGACCACATATCCTGCAACACAGCCCGATTTCTTCGTCCAGCCTATAATCATGTTCACAACCAGTTCTCACTTTTTCGAAAGCCTCGTTGTCCACTCTTGCCTAGAGATTTGGTACACCACAAAAATGGAAGTAGGAAAAGCTTAAACTATAGTTTCAGTATATGAGATGTTTCTAACAGAATCATACCTCGTTGTCATCGAGAATGTAAGAAGAAGCCAAGCAGAGTTCCATTTCTCTCCATAACATTTCGTTCTCTGAAGTCTCTCCCTCATCATCCTCACTCGAGTTTTCTTCCATATCCCTGTGCGGTTTAGATGCGAAATTCGTCTTCTTTAACTCCTCCCACTGGTCAACAACATTGGTAGGCTCATCTTTGGCTGCGATTGTTGAATCAATGTTGTTCATATACGTATATATCAGCTTGTTATATGCACCTGCGCTCAATGTTACTTTCTTGTAGACCCTTGGTTCCTCTGAATCCTGAGTTTTTGGAACAACTGACCGCGATGATCGGTATATTCGTTTTTGAACCGACTTCACGTGGTTAGGACCATTCCAACATAGATCGGATTCCATCATCTCTTCCATTTCCGTCATTTTCTTTCCGTGTTTCACGGCTTTACTTCGATACTTCTCAATCTCATCAAAGTACTGACTTCTTGAGAAACCGCCACCCCCGTCCAAACAGTTAAGATTAAGACCAAACTGTTCCAACGGTATAGGCTCAAAAACCGTAGTGAAAGGGATAACCAAAAGCTCGGATTTCCTCTCTTTACGACCAAATCCACGTTCTCTCCTCTTCTCTACCATAATATTCTCGCCTTTTCTACTTTCCGGTATCTCTTCTCGAGAATTAGTTATTCTTTTCTTGAACAAATGCGATAATGGTTCGTACAAATCATCATTAGTATCACCATCTTCATTGCTATCTTCTTCGTCATCGTCACTCTCCATACTAACTACAGCCCCTTTTTCATACCGGTATGGCATCATCTTCACCCAACTGTCATTTGTATCTGGCTCATAATCACATCCGGAAAATCTATCCGGTCTCACATTTCTTCTCTTGGACCGACGCAGTTCCACTACCTCGTCTTCTTCTGTATAAAATTCGGTTTCTTGTTTTATATCAGGATCTTGAGAATCATTAACTATATCCGCCGGATTAAAATGAACCACTTTTGATAACGTAACACCGTCTTCCACAGTAATATTCATCGAACTAAAAGAACTGCTAGAGCCTTCATCTGTTACAATCTGATAAACCATCTTGGTTTGCACTGTTCTTATGTGAAACACAATGCTTTTCATAACTGAAATAACAGTCAACCACGAAAGATCTGGCAAGAACTTTCCCAATGACAGTCTCGCCTTCATCAACGTAGTGCAGTCCTCAGAGAATTTCCACCTATAGAACTGATCAGTACTTTGTTCCTTGAAAAACTTTTGGAGAATACAGATTTGGTTTAGACCAATGATCACAGAATCTCTATTGATTCTTTGTCTCTCCGAACCAAGGCAGCCTTGATCTATATAAATTCTTACATAGATCTTGCAACAGCATTCAGATTCATGAGGCTTCCTCTCTATAGACACAATCCTCGCATCAACCCAAACCTATGCAAGAAACAGATGCAGAGTGTTTTGATGAGTATCAAGAAACAGAGTATTTTAAAGAAAAAAGAATCAAACTTTAATCAAATATAAGCAAATAGCAGTTACATATACCGGTTCAAGTTCATCCTCATGGAGAGGATAGAGAACACAAACATCGATATCAGGCCGAAGAAAACATGTACAGTCGCTCAATGTAGCCTTTCTTGATCTGAGACGAAGCCTTTGGAAAGGACGAATATCTTCCAACACATAACCATTACCCGATAGACGTATTGTCATTCTTCCATCTTCGATCCTCATGTATTCCACAGCCTTCCATGTACCCGAGCAGAAAAACTCGAAAGCTAAAGAGTAAAAACCGCTATTAAGTCAAAAACATTACTCTCCACTAATCCAATAAACACTCAAATTTCTGTAACTTTTTAAGCTCAGCTCAGTGGCTAATGGTTCAATTTATATACTAAAAAAGGATGAAATGAAATTTGATAAGAGGGAAGTTAAACAACACTTACGGCATGGATTAAAGGGATGTTTCAAATCATAGAAACGTCGTTTCTTCATCTTTTTTAATCTTTTGGAACCTCAGAAGTAAAACAGAAACTCAAAAGTCTGAATCAGATAATCAGAATGGCTAAGAGAACCAGATACTCTTTCTCCCTTGACTTACTGCTCAATGTACTCTCGTCTTCACAGGCAACATTTCAGAGATGCAGCCTCAATCATTTCTCTCATCGACTCTACTTCCGGAATCCATATGCTAAAGCTACAGAGTTTTTCAATCCAGAATATTCCACACATCACTTTGGTTTGGTTCACAACTGTTTCTTTCTATTGGGCTGTCTTGCCTTTTTTATTTCTATTTGGGCTTGGCCCATTAAAGTATGGCCTGGCTTCTTCTGCATTTAAATTGAAACCTGTTAACAAAATAAATAACATATATATGGTAACTTTCTTAGCATGTAAAGTTTTATCTGTTAACCAGCTAGTTAGCAATATACCTTTTAAATCATGTTAAGTAAAATATACCAACAAAGATAATTATGTTATCTATACAATTAGCTATATATTGTAACTCTCTTACTATGTAAAATAAAATATACATATATACCTTAATATGTGTGGCATCTACTTTCTTTTTTTTTTTGGGTCAAACGTGGCATCTACTTTCTACAGTATTGATACAAAAAAAATTAAAATTTTTAATAAATTTAATTTATCCATATAAAATAATAGGTATCATGTTAAAAACTAATTAACCATTCAAAACTGACATAATTTTTCACCGGATATTTCGCCGGAATTTATATGTTTTCTTATGTTTTCTTCTGATATCATAACAGCGCCAACATTATCTCCTCTGATTAACACATACCCATGTAATTTTCACCAACAAAAGAGGCAAAAATGGATTAAAAAGGTTTATCTTTGTTAGTCATTTAAAATTTTAGTTTTTAATACCATTTAACTAATATTTTGATTATCCATTGTTATTGACCTTGTTGACCAAAAAAACAACACATAAAACATTAACTAATAATATTTTCAGGAAATATTACATTTTAACTTTGAAAGTGTTAATTTTAACTTTGAAAGTGTTAGATGTTAGCACTTTAAACCTCAAAAATATTACATTAACACTTTAAATTTCTAAACTATTTTTTTTAACACTTTAAACTTTGAAACTATCTCTTGCGTTTTCATCGCCATAAAATTCACTACAAAATTATTATTATATATATATATATATATAATTAAACATTATACTATATTATGAATAACGTATTAAAGATTTATTATGAATAACATAAATTCATTTTCAATCAAAACCCGTTGTCATAAGAAATAGAGAAATATCATTAGGGCTCAAATTTTTCGAAATAAGTCTATTTAACTAATCAAATTAATCACTTGCAACATTTCACATATGACTAAAATAATTATTCTAAATAAAAAAATTATATAGATAAAACATGAAATGATATGCACAATCACAAAATATTATATAAGTTCTCGTTTTAAAAAAAAATAAAAAAAACATTAAAAAATAGCTACCAAAACAAAAGCTTAAACTTCCAACGCATTTTAACAAGGTAATTTTGGAAGCATCATGGAAGTGAGTTTTCGAGAGCTTCCGATTCTGATTCTAATTTAGAAACGGAAAGCGGACTTTGAACGAAGCTTCTCTGCTACCTAGGAGAGAATAAGAATCCGAAACCCGAGTTTTGACAGAACAATTGAGGAGGTTCGATGTCGTATACATCCACGTGTTTCATTGACTTTGTTCTATCCTCCAGCGTTTTTATTTACTCCCTCGCTTTAGTTGAAATGAAAAGGCTAGAAAAAAAATAGACCACAAAGAAAAAATTTCAGGTTACCTCGAGTCTTCGTTCAAAAGGAAGGAGCTGCTTGCGGCATTGTTCGAGTCCTCTGTCATCGTAACCCTCATGTTTTCTATAACCTATAGTTTTGAAAAGAACACAACTAAGACCATATCTACAAAAGAAAGCTTAGTAATTTACAAGTGAAACATACATCAGAAGAAACTCTACGAGTGTTATAACTGTCATCCCAGTACAATGTGCAGATTCTGTATAGCTGCGGAATACTTAGCACCTGAACCAGAAAAGTAATTCATCTCACAATTTAAATTTAACGATCTAAAGATAGCTTTGACAAAGTAGAATAGACTAAATACCGGAAAAAGGTTTCTTGTAAGATCGTCTAACTTTTGATGAATAACCTGAAAAGAGAGTCAAAACAAGCAAATTTCACGTACACACAATGACACAATGTAATGAGAGCTCGTACAAGGAGTGGCATGGCATCGACTAAGAATTTTACTAGGAAGTCAACAGCCTGCCTGATATGTCTCAACTCATCCCAAGCTGAGGCAGCATACTGTGAGAAAATGAAACAACAATTCCATTTCAAAAGATGTAGAAATATTTTTTTGTGATTTAGAGGAAAAACCTTACGAAATCTCGGTTTACTTCATCGTTAGCTTCTACACGTGTAACACACCACTGCTCTGAATCAGCCAAACCTACTTTAACGTACTCCCCATTGCAGAATGAGCAACACTCCCTATGTAGAAAAAGACAGCACAAGTTTGTAACAGAAATCTTTTAGTCAACCAAGGAAAAGTGGTTTGGGAGAAAAAGAAAGGTAGGAGAGACTACAAGTAAAAAAAACAGTAATTGTCTACAAACATAACACTACACATATAATTTATCAGTAATTTTAATTAACACAACACAAACCATATATAATAATAATAATAAATAAGATAAATAAGATGATAAAAACATAAAATAAATCTAATCTAAAACACTAATAATAATCTATGATTATATAAATTAACGAAATATGAAGTAGACATT
>VBRH01000233.1:177926-200266 GCA_014578085.1 Cardamine resedifolia | reverse complement strand
ATGTTCTATAACAATTAGAATATGTATTCTAAAATTTAGAATATATATTCTACAGGTTGTTCATGTTTTAAAACATTTAGAATGTATATTCTAGTAAGATTATAATATAATTTTTTGAAATTTAGTTAAAGATAGAAACTGAATTTAAAAATAAGGAAAATAAATATTTTAATTTTTTTTTTGAAATACTCGATTATATCCATATATATTTTAATTAATCCTAGAATTTATATGATTGGCGATTTCTATGATTATATACACACATATATATATATATATATAAACAAAAACAAAAATAACCCTAGAATTTATATGATTTTTGTACAATAATTTTTTTTTCACGATTTCGTCGTGAGAAGATTCAGAATTTATAACCGCGATTCTTTGGAGAGAGAAGAAGTCTCAGATAAAAAAAAATTGTATGGTGATTTTTTATTTACGATTTTGGTAATTGTTCATTTTTCTATCTTTTTATCTGATTATACTTATTATGATATATATATATATATTTAGAATTTTATATAATTCACCGTGAATAAATTATTCCACTACTAAATATTTCATCGTGATTTATATGATTTTTTTCACCGTGCATTTTTTTCACCGTAATTTTTTTTAATGATTTTGGTAATTATTCTCTCTTTTTTTTATTTTTTTAATCTGATTATTATTATTGAGATATTTATTTATAATTTTATATAAAAATTATATATATATTATTACTTATTAAAAAAGGATAATTCAAAAAACTTGGAATTAAGGGTATAATTAGGTTTTTAATTCTAAAAAACCTATTTCACAAAAGTTTTTTAAAAATATATATATGGACAATTTGAATTAAAAACATCCTTTATTTCTAAATTCCCCTGTTTTTTTTTAGTCAAAAATTAAAAGAAATTTGATAAAACATTAAAAGAATTTGATAGACTCACAACAGACTGACAAAGAAACATGCAAAACAACCATATTATATTTCTTCTGTCAATAGAGTTTTTCTCTGATAAACAATTCCATTAATAGAGTTAACGTAACGGATTTAAACCAGTGGATCTTCACCCCATAACCATTTAAATCGGCCCTAAAAATAAAGCAGAAGAAAACATGTGTCAAAGACTCGAACACCGATTCCAAAACAGTAAATAAACCAATCCAGAATATAAGGAAGAAAAGGAGTTGAATCGATTCAAAATCTGTGAATTACGAATCCATAGAGAGGAAGGTTTTTTGCAAACCTTTCTCAAATTGGGTTCTGTAAATTTCTGGATTTTGGATTTTCGAATTAAATTCCCTTTTTCTCAGCTTCAACCATGGCGGAGCAGACGAAGAAGAGATACATTACAAGCGAAGATCTTGAACAACATAACAAAACTGGAGATTTATGGATTTCGATTCAAGGTAAAGTCTACGACGTCTCCGATTGGGTTAAATCTCATCCAGGAGGAGAAGCAGCGATTCTCAATCTCGCCGGTCAAGACGTCACCGACGCGTTCATCGCTTACCATCCCGGAACTGCATGGCATCACCTCGAAAAGCTCCACAATGGCTATCACGTGAGAGACTTCCACGTGTCCGACGTGTCACGTGACTACCGCCGTTTAGCCGCTGAGTTCTCAAAACGCGGCCTCTTCGACAAAAAAGGTCACGTGACTCTCTACACACTCACGGGCGTCGCTGTTATGCTCGCGGCGGTTTTCTACGGCGTTTTGGCTTGTACCAGCGTCTGGGCCCACCTCATCTCCGCCGTCTTCCTCGGCCTCCTCTGGATCCAGAGCGCTTACGTCGGCCATGATTCCGGTCACTACACGGTGACGTCGACCAAACCGTCTAACAAAATCATCCAGCTTCTCTCCGGTAACTGTATCACCGGAATCTCAATCGCGTGGTGGAAATGGACACATAACGCTCACCACATCTCTTGTAACAGCCTTGATCACGATCCAGATCTACAACACATCCCAATCTTCGCCGTCTCCACCAAATTCTTCAATTCGATGACGTCACGTTTCTATGGCAGGAAATTAACATTCGATCCTCTCGCTCGATTCTTAGTCAGTTACCAACATTGGACATTTTATCCGGTAATGTGCGTCGGAAGAATCAATCTCTTCATCCAAACGTTCCTATTGCTATTCTCGAAACGTCATGTTCCAGATCGAGCCTTAAACATCGCCGGAATTTTAGTTTTCTGGACATGGTTCCCTTTCTTAGTCTCGCTTCTCCCAAATTGGCAAGAGAGAATCATCTTCGTCTTCGTAAGCTTCGCCGTCACGGCGATTCAACATGTTCAATTCTGTTTAAACCATTTCGCTGCCGACGTTTATACCGGTCCACCTAACGGAAACGATTGGTTTGAGAAACAAACCGCCGGTACGCTTGATATTTCGTGTAGATCATATATGGATTGGTTCTTCGGTGGATTGCAGTTTCAGTTAGAGCACCATTTGTTTCCTCGGCTTCCTCGTTGCCATCTCCGGACAGTGTCGCCGGTGGTTAAGCAGCTTTGTAAGAAGCATAATCTTCCGTATAGAAGTCTTTCGTGGTGGGAGGCTAATGTGTGGACCATTAGGACTCTCAAGAATGCCGCGATTCAGGCTAGAGATGCGACTAATCCTGTGTTGAAAAACTTGCTATGGGAAGCTGTGAATACTCATGGCTAAATGGCTTAAACAATCTGATTACAGATCGGTTTGATTCGGCTTTGTTGGTGTTTAATTTTCTTTTGTGGATTGCTTTGTCACTTGTTAGTTTGAAATTGTTAGGTGATATAAACCCAATAAACCATGTTATGCGTATAATCAAGAAAAGCCTATATACATGTTGGAAAAATAACAGAGTAGCATGATACATAAATTAATAACCACACTAGTACAAACTGCATCAATCCATCTACAATTTACAAATTATATTATTATAATTCAAAATTGTAGATGGATTGATGCAGTTTGAAGTTCTATTATTTAAAATATATATATATTTTTAAAAACATTTAGACTTTTAAATAATTTTTTAATTAAAAAAAAATACTTTTAGTTTGAAGAATCAAGTCTCTTTTGGAAATTTTAGTTAATCAAGTCTCTTTTGGAAATTTTAGTTTGTTTGTTTGCTGATCAGGTTTATGTGGTAGGTTGGTGAAGAGCATCATGCGAAAAAGAAGAAACGAAGGTCAAGACGCAGAGTTCCACCAAGATCCCCGAAAAAATTTAAGAAGAGGGAGAAAAACATGTTTTTTTACCCTTATTGTGATAGATTGCTGACTTACGTTTCTATTTTTATGTGGATTGATTCTCAAACCAAACCAGAAATATATTCTCATTTTCATGCTCTATTTGCACTTATTAGTTGCATAATATTTTTTCTTACTTGATCGTAAAAGAATTTCATAAAAAATACCCAGTTATGGCCACAAAATTTCTCCAATCATGTTGTGGTGCATATTAATTTTTTTTCCTAGAAATCACATCTTATCTTTGAAAATGTTTTTACATATCTTTGATTTTCCTTTATATATCGACCTTTCGATATTCATTTCGTCACTAAATTATAATAATAAAGTTTTCCATCATTTTCATATATTTTAATAACATTTTTTCATTTTAATTCATTTTTCTTAAAGATGTTGATCCATTCGGGTAAAGATAACTTTACCATAAGACAAGACATATCCTTGTTTATTTAGTTGCATGTATTTCGTCGGATGTCTAGTCTGTCTAAAGACTCTAAACTGTTTTTCAAATAAATTTTTAACAATTGGAAAATTCTAGAATTACGGTGTGTTTCCTAATTTATTTGAAGACAATTTATTATTGGTGCAACTCCAATAATGGGCTTTACTTACCTGAAGCCCAAACCATTTAAACCATTAATGGACCGTCATATGAATCCAAAATTGTGCCAATTATCAGAAATTTCAAGAGTCTTAATCGTTGAAGATGACAAGTCCGATAATCGTTATCTATGCGCAAACAAAATTTATCCTTTAAGAGAATTATCCTGACCTATCCTCGCGTCGCGCCTTCTCATCTTCAATCAAAGAAGCAGAGCATATTCCTCTGCAAATCCCTTTCTTTCAAGAAAAATCGGTTATTGAAAAACATATCTTCCCTAGTTTAAATCTTCAGTTTCATTCCCGCTTATTTAATTTGTTTCCATTCTCCGATGGCATTCCTTGTTCGTTCTCCGGAGATACCCACCGTCTCGGCGAGAATCTTCTCCGATTCAAATTCGAGTGTAAGTCCTGCGTTTATGAGGAGGAAGGTTACGGTTTCTGCGATTCACGCTAGAGATTTGTCTGGTGTGAAGAATCAGAAATCGAAGCTGTATAGGAATTTCTCAGCTCCGGTGAAAGAAGATTGCAAGATTAGTAGAGAGAAAGAAGAAGATAAGCAGAGTTACTATGTCAATATGGGTCACGCTGTTCGGATTATCAGAGAAGAGTTTCCTTCCTTGTTCTACAAAGAACCCAACTTTGACATTTACAGGTTTGGGAATTCTAGACACAGAAATAATCTAAGTGAACTATTCTTGATTAGCTTTCCCCCCCCCTAAAAGGTCTCCTCTTAAGTACTATTTGATCTGTTCTTGGTTAGTATTTTCAGAGAATGTTCTGTTCTTGATTAGCTCTTTTCTTGTCTAATTGTCACAGGGATGATATTGTGTTCAGAGACCCTATGAACACTTTCATGGGAATTGATAACTACAAATCCATATTCTGGGCGTTACGTTTCCATGGAAGGATCTTCTTCACAGCACTCTGTGTTGACATTGTTAGTGTTTGGCAACCCACAGAGAACACTCTGATGATTCGATGGACTGTTCATGGCATTCCTCGTGGTCCGTGGGAAACTCGTGGTCGATTCGATGGGACTTCGGAGTATAAATTCGATAAGAGTGGGAAGATTTATGAACATAAAGTCGATAACATCGCCACTAATTCGCCTCCAAAGTTTCAAATGCTCACTGTTCGAGAGCTTGTTGATGCCATTAGCTGCCCTTCGACACCTAAGCCGACCTACTTTGAGTTCGGAGATTGATTCATCATCATCATCTGAAACATATTATTAGTCTTGTTTATACTAGTCTTTCGTGTGGTTATAGATAGAGTGGTGTGTGTAATATAGATGAAGAAGGAACGATATAAACCCAATAACATGAATACATTAAACCCTGTTATGCGTGTATAATCAAGAAAAGCCCTATATAGGTGTTGGAAAAAATTACAGTGTAGCATGATACATAAATTAAGAAGCACATAATTTCGATCAGAGCACTCGTAGCATCCAGGCCCTCCATCATCTCACAGTGAAGCATTGTGATATCAACCCATTCATCTTAGATAGCTTCGTTGTCCCTCCCTTACACAATTAATTTCACAAATTACTTGTTCATGTTGTTTCACCTAGCATACAACTAACTAGTTATACTTTTTCCAGATATTAAATGGGTTACAATTTTCTATAGGATTATCAGCATTCATAATTATGATGAAAGATGGATGATCTCTTCTTGTCTCAACTGATTGTAATTCCTGAGTTAACTTTGCTATGATCATTGCTAACAAAGTGACTAGAGACACTTTATTACAAATTAAAGAATTTAGTTGACATATGAAAATCTCTTGAAAAACAATAAATATGAAAGTGATGTGTATATATGTCTTGTAGTTGCAACGCTCTCTAACCAATGTAATAATATATCGAGAGAGAAATACTATTAACACTTCCAACTCTTTCATTTTCTTTCCAAAATTATCGATTTTACTATATAATATTTCTAAATAAACAATCTAATTTATGCTATTAATAAAATATATTTATTTTGTTATCCTAACGAATATCATTCTGATTCATAAATATTAATTCAGCAACAGTCAGTGAGTAGATCAAATAATACTGGATCGTAGTTGAATTTCTACATTGTAATACACCAAATATATCATTATTATATTGCTATCAAGTTTCAAATACTAAAAGCAAACAAAATGAATATAAGATAATCATAACAACAAAAAAGCCAAGTAAGCAACCAACCTTAACTTAATTGATAGAGTGGAGGAGGAGGACTGAATAGTAGTTTGAATCTGTTTTTTTTTCTAGGAATCTATTAGAGATGATCAGAGAGAAAGAGTAAGAAGATAAGTTGAAGAGCTGAGAAATGGTTGTTGGTTTATATAATAATAAATGAGTTGGTTGATACAGGCCTGTCTTTCATTTTAACATTTTTATTTATATTTTTAGTTTTCGATATCTATATTCCGCAAGCAAAAATAACTAACTATCAATGTTTTTAAAACTGGACCGAACCAAATAGTATTGTCAAATCCGAATTAGTTTAAAAACTGGATTTGAGTAAAGCTGCCCGAAACCCATTAAAACCGGTGGTCCGGTTCAATAATAAAATCTGATTCACAAAATTTTAATCTTAATTTTTTTAATTTATTAAAGTTTTTAAGTTAAAATTATTTTGATAAATCGTATATATTTTTTTAAAAAATTCATAAAGTTTTTTTCTATTTTATTTCTTAATTTCATTAAAAATCATTTAATCAGTTTTTATTTATTTAATATAAAATAAAATCTTAATATTTATCTTTATTTTTTTCTTAAATGATAACTATTTTGTGATCAATATATTTTTATAAATTTGATGGTTATTTGTTTCATGTTGTATTTGGAAGAGCAAATCCAAGTTAATCTTTTATGTTCATTTTATGTAGATTTGAATGATTTAATATATGGATTTATGTAGTTTTTTGTTTTATTGTAAGAGAAATTTATATTAAATTTTTTTATCATATGTTTCATATTCTTTCAGTTTTATGTCATCTACTTTTATTTGCATATATATATATATATAATTAAAATATAAAATATAAATATATAATTAGCCGGTCCGACCAACCACTCAGTAACAATGCCGAATCGGTGTCCGGTTTTAAAAACATTACTAACTATCATTAAATTCAAAGTTTATTACGTAAATTGCCATAGTGTTTGTGTTAATTAATTCGATTTAAAAAATAATTAAGTCAAGTGGTTATAACCAAACATTCATTGTCCAGATTATTCTTACTCGGATTTAAGTTAAGTTATTCGGATCCGGAATACAAGAACGCAGATCTTTTAGATGTAATATAATTGGTCGATTCGACCCGGTTAACTTAAACCATTAGTCTAATTATATTTTTTTTATATAATTCATTTAAATATTGATTTAATTAATATTAGCTTTTTGACTCTTTAAAGCAGTAACTGCATGATCTTTCTTCTACATGTGAGAAAAATATGGAACTTTTTCAAGGCAAATGTTCTCCTTGACGCCAACAATGTCTTCTTCTGCATCAAGTACAACGGCTTTAAAATTCATTCATTATCATAAGATTAGCCACATTGAAGAAAAATAAGAAAATTTCAAGAAAAAACCACAACTACCATATAAATAAACAAAACATGTATGAAATAAACCAAAGTTTGTTTCAGAAGCAACGAATCTTGAAGAAATGTCATACACTTGCTGTTTTAAGGAAGAAAATTTGACTCAAAATCTTTATATTTTTCTTAGATGTAGAAGAAAGGTCCTGCACTTACAACTTTTAAAGAGTTAAAAAGCTCCGTTAGTGATAGATTTAAATTCGAACTATGACCCTAATGGGTTTACTCTAATTCAAACCAAAGCCGAAAACTACAAATTCTAGTTATTTTCGCCTGGTTTGAATCACCTGAATCATTTGAAAGCAGATGGATGGCAAAAGTGATGTATAAGAAGAGTAAGTTGGGGCCAATGATTTATGGGCACGTGCAAATCAGCATGGACCGTTTTGACAGCTAATCCACAAGTGTGGATCTCAGGATGCGAAGCTGGCTAATGCTGACGTGTCCGCCAGCGTTTCTTTACATGCAACTTGCCGAGAGTCATTAAAATCCAGTACCGTTGACTGGTCATTTTGCAAGGCCATTTCCGTCATTAGATCCACCTCCGTTTTAAGTTTTGGTTAATTAAATGCTTGCATCGATTCTCACCCCACCTCAAATATTTAAATGTCTACTACTATAGTTTATCAACAACCGCAATAAAAGCAAATACAACAAGACACGTGAATTTTATTACTCATCTACTACTATGTATTTTTTTGGAATCACCAAATTGTTTTTTTGTAATGATATTCGACAAAATTATTAATTTGATGTACCTTCAAATTACGCCTGTATTAATTGGTCGTGTAGTTAAGAGGTTAATATGATCAAACTAATCAGTAAATCAATAAAGCAACAAATATTAGCCGAGAAACCAAACGGAAACTAGATTACAAAATCTATATATTTTGGGGGGTGTTGGTGTGAATAATTAATTAAAATAATAAAAAAACATAGTGCGTCTTTCCCCAAGTCGTTTTCTATAGTATGCTTTTTTTTACTTGCAAAGGAAAATGCCATTTGAGTCCTTCGAATCGCTTCTACTTCACTCACCTTCCTCTCTCTCTCTCGCTTTCAAGTTAGCTTAGCAGTCTCACCAGAAAGCTAACATTACCTCACAAATCCGAACAAACATTGATACAGTCATCGGAATACGAAGCCGTAATTTATACTCAAATTATTCTCTCTGATCGCTAAATGGAAACTGAAAATTCGGCAGCGAATAATAATCCAGCAATGACCTTCGACGAGGTTTCCATGGAACGTAGCAAGAGCTTCGTCAAGGCATTGCAGGTTCCTTATTCGTCTTCCTCTAATTTTTGTTTTTTCTTCTGTTTAATTAGATTCTAAATAAATTAACAGCTATGATCACAGTAACATGGTTTTGGTTGAGCCAGATCCATGATCTCGTTGTAGGCTATACACCTTATGGTCAAATCAATGGTTAAAAATAAAAATAAACTTAAGTAAGTAAAATTTGTGGATTAAATGTATAATTATAGATGGGACCAAGATGATGATTGTCGGTTAGTGTTATTACAATTCTTCAAGATTGTATCTGGGAATTAAGACAATGGCTTTGACTAATAGCTTTTAGGACTGAATAATTCCTCTGATTTGTTGGATGGTTTTGGCTTTAACACTGTTATTTAATTTACCTTTTTACTTTTATGTAACAGGAACTCAAGAATTTAAGTCCTCAGCTTTACTCAGCTGCTGATTACTGTGAAAAGTCTTATCTACATAGCGAGCAAAAGCAAATGTAACAAAACTAGTCATAGCTTTGAATGCTAGCTGTTCATAGTTTCTTATTTTTTACATTATCTTTCTATTTAGGGTATTGGACAATTTGAAGGATTACACTGTAAAGGCTCTGGTTAATGCTGTTGATCACCTTGGAACTGTTGCTTCAAAGCTTACTGATCTATTTGATCAGCAAAATTCAGACATATCAACTATGGAGTTGAGAGCTTCTTGTGTTAGCCAGGTAACAAAACTACTTCTCTTATTGATCTTAGCTTTTTGTAGACATTCTCTCTTAAGATTTGTTTGTATCTTTTGTATTATCAGCAACTGCTTACATGCCGGACATATATAGACAAAGAAGGTCTTCGACAGCAACAGCTATTAGCAGTTATCCCAATGCATCACAAGCATTATATTCTACCCAGTAAGAGTTTTTACTTGGCCGTTGTTAAGATTCTGTTAATTACTATTGATATCTGAATCCTTTATTTTGTTTTGGGCTGTTGTTAGATTCTGTAAACAAGCGGGTACACTTTAGTCCTCTTCGACGAACTGACACAAGACAGAATCATTATCAAGCTATATCTCGTCTTCAACCTTCAGGTACGATCTTTAGTCCTCATCTTTTAGCTTATTAGTTAATGTAAGCAGTCAAACATCAAACTGTTAAGTAATGCTTGGTTTGACTCACTTAGATGCCCCTGCATCAAAATCACTCTCCTGGCATTTAGGCTCAGAGACCAAGTCGACTTCAAAAGGAACTAACACCATTGCACCAAGGTGAGCCCACAATAGCTTCTAGTACTGTTTCTCACGTTCTTGATAGCTAAAACACTAATACATTTTCATTTTTGCAGCTCCAAAGATTCAAAAGCTTTCACAAAGACATCTGGAGTGTTCCATCTATTAGGTAAGAGAAACAGAGAGGTGAAGAAGAATCAAACATAGCATTTCTTCTAATACAATTCATAACGATGATATATACATTGAAACACATGCAGGTGATGAGGAAAACATGATAAACAAGAAGCCTTTGGCTGGTTCTCAGGCCTCAGGTGTCCCTGCAGCATCCACTGTCACGAAGCAGACATACAGCGCTGCTCATAAGGTACTAAATCTTAAAGAATACATGAAACAAATGTCGCATGAATCGAGTAGTAGTATATTGACTAAGCTGTGTGTATGTATAAAATGAGATACGTTCATGGTTTTGATAAGACAAGTTTGTTGTTCCTCAGGATTTGAATGTTCCCAAACTTCTGACAGCACACAAGTCACTTGACAACAACCCACGACGAGAGATCATTCAAGCGCCTGTTCGGACCAAAAGTGTTCTTTCTGCATTCTTTGTCAAGCAGAAAACTCCAAAGCTCAAAGCTGGCTACGTCTCGTAAAGGATTTATTCATCCCGCGTTTCTTTTATTCTAATAACACGTTGTCTTTGCATGTAATTATCTTAATTCCCACCTCAATGTACGAAGTCAAACAACCATTATGGTCTGTCATTAACTGTGTAATAGTTTAAGAATGTGTTTCAGAAGGCTTTGAAGAACAAAAGCATTTCTATTAAGTTATTAATAAACATTGTATCACAGCAGATTAGCCAACTCAGATGAGATAACAAAAATGGCCCAAGATATCATAACACAACCTTTCCTAATTCCTAGTCATTTGATTCAGAGCTTAAACTGACACTAATTCAGGCTTCACAGCTTTTTGGAATCCATAAGGTCTCTCTGTTCAATTATCAGTATCTTGGAGCTGTACCATAAAAAAACCAGGCTAAAGGTTACAAAAACAAACTCGAATAGGCCAATACCAAAGTATCCTTAGATGCATACCTCCACCAAGTGTTGCTTCAGGCAGCCTCTCGATTGAGTACTTGCGTCCTGACACGAACATGATCGGCACACCAGGAATCTGCAAACCAGTAAAAAAAAATAGTTGATAACATCCAAAGATTTCAGCCATGGATATAAAAAAGTATCACAACAAACTATTTTACCTTGCGAATCCTTCGCTTTAAGTCTCTATCACATGTAGCCACCATGAAGCACTTATGCTGTACATTATAAGAGAAAAATATCACAGAAACATACTACAAAAGATAGAATATATATATATATATACATCAACAACCATGAGACTAGAGCATTAGCATCTTCTTACAGAGTCTAAAAGAAAAAGTTTCAACAAGGCATGAACGAAGCATTACCTCAGTAACTCTGTTAACGAGACAGTCATCAGCATATGTCCCTTTGTGTACACAGGGTAGTCTTTCAAAACGAGGATCTTTTGCAATCCTACAAAATTTTTTATAGTAACCAATTACGAATCCACGAAACAAACAGAAACAAATCCATGATGGAATTCTACTGAAAACCCTTCTTCTTCAAGAAGTTTAAAAGGTATACCTTAGAGCTACACGATACTTCTGACCTAACTTCTCTAACTCAGCCATGACACAGTCCGTGATACAAGGAGTGCCTGCAAACCAAAAAACAACTAAAGGTTAACAAGAGAGCGAGAGTATTGCATACCTATAGACCAATCAAAGTAGAAGTAACTCACAATTTGCGTAGAGACAGTCCCTCATTCCCTTCACAAGATCCAGCTATAGATTCACCACAGCAAAATAAGTCAAAAAGGATATCAATTAAAACCATAATCAGATTCCAATCAGGATAATTAATTCTACAAAGATCGATCCTTTTTATCATAGACATATTGATTATAGCTATGTGTTAGAGAAATGCAAGTGAAGATGTGCTGACCTTATTCTGGATTGAGAAGTTGATGAAGTTGGTATCCACCAAAACCCGGTAAGGAGGCACCAAGTGAGCATTGTAAGAAAAGAAAAGCCCTGCAGGAACACTCGGACTGATCCAAAAACACCCAAAAATCAAATCAAAATCCAAATTTCTAAGAAACTCCAATGATTACAACTTTTGGCGACGTAATAAAAAAAAAAGGGGTTAGTTAGCTTACACGTTTCTGGGAAGTTCCGTGAGGTCCTTCTTGTTTGGATTGAGAACCTCTTCCTTGTAACTGAAGAAAGAAAACAAAACAATATTAAAAACCCCTTAAAAAGATTCAAATTTCAAGGAAGACGAATAGTTTACGTACTGTTTCAAAGCTTTGTGGCTTATCATCTTCTTCACGACAGCAAACTTTTGAGCTTTCTTTGCCCTTCCCATCTTCGAAGCAAAGAGTAACCAAAACCCAAAACACTTTAGAACTAATCAGAGAGAATAGGAAGCTGAATATGCGATGCGAGGTCAGAATCGGCGAAGGCAGAGAGAGGTTTTCGAATTGTTCAGAAGGTGTCAGAGACGAATTTAGAAATCACCTATTTGTAAAAATTACCTATTTAAACCCTAAAAAAAAAACGGCGCCCAAGTATAAGCCCAATAATGAGACCGACTAAGTTAATGGGCCTAACTTAGATGGCCCATACTAATTCAAAACACGTGTTAGTTAAAGAAATGAAGAGAAAAATCCAGACTCTTCGTAGTGATTGAGGCGAGAATGATCTGGAGAGCAGAAGAAACATCTTTTCCCTCCAAATCTTCTTTGTCTGTCTATAAATCAAGATAAATGTCCTCAGTTTTTTCATTATCCACAGAAAATAAGCCACGATCATCTGAATCAGAAAAAAAATTAAAGGGAAAACTTACGAATTTGGTTGGTGGAGACAGTGATAGCTTCACATCGGAACTTGTGGATCCATTTGGTAGATTTTGTCTGCGTCTCGATTCAGTTTTGCTGTAAGCTCCGTGGCTTCCCCTTTCGTTTCTTACTTTAACCAATAGCTGTGAGGATCCAATGTTCACTGTTCTTATTTTTTTTTTGTGAAGATGCGACTGATTTTGAAGTATCAGTTTAGTGAATTGTATAGATTTGGTAAAAATGTTGTCTTCTTGTGTATTTGCTGCAGTTATATACTGAAGTTGATGAAAGATGATGCCTGTGTACATGGACGCATCATCACAACCATGCCAGATGAGACCACAAGGATACTATCATCATCAAGGCTATGGAAACAGCCCTAATCATATGACAATGGATGCTCCAACACAGTGTTATGGAAGCTGTGCCCACGCCAATTTTCCTCCATATAACGCTTACTGGCCTCCTTGTTATCCTCCTCCTCCACAAGTACCACCGTATCATCCACACTGCATGAATCATCCTCACGCCTCTTATGCGCCTCCTTGTTACATTCAGCCACCATTTCCAGTTGCTTATCAACCTTGGTATCACTCTGGAAAATGTTCTCCTCAGATATGTAACCCAAAGAATGACAGAGGGGTTGTGATTGAAGAGCATGAGCCTGAGGTTGAGAAAGGAAGCCAAGGAGAAGCTCCGGTTTGTTCGACTAACTGCCCTTACCCAATTATATGGATTCCTCATGAGAATGCTCGGAATCAAGATCATGGAAGCTATGTTGGGTCAGTTAACCATGATTGGCCTCCTGCTGAGGTCAAAGCTCCTGAGAATATGGCTGTACAGAAAACTGTTCCCAAGTCTTGGTTCCCATTTGACGAGAGTGCCATGAAAATGGCGCAGAATGACAAAACCATGGAACTCCCGTTTGATATCAGCAAGTTGAAATCCTTATTGCAGGGTCAAGACGTGAAGGAAGCGCAGATCCAGAAGAACAAGCAAGAGCCGGGACAGCTTCCTTATCCTATTATTTGGATACCATCTCATGGGAAACGGGAAGATGTTGAAGCTTCTTCTGAGAATAAGGGGAGTTGTGACGAAGGTCAGAAAATTCAAAACCAAGGCAAAGAAGGAAACATTGAGTGCAAGCTACTCGCGGATGCAGAGGAGAAAACTTCCATGAGAAATATCCCTGTAGAGAGTAATCTACAAGAACCAAGAAATATTCCCGTGAGACTGTCAGGAAACCATATACCAAAACCTACGGAGCCAATCAAAGGGGTTGCAAAGAATCTGCCAGTTGAGAATACAAAAAAAGCATCCAGGTTGCCTCCGGTTTGTCTGCGTGTTGATCCGTTGCCAAAGAAGAAAAATGGTGGTTCTAAATCACTCACTCCTCCTAGACGAAAGGAAGAACCTTTGTCTAAGCCTTCATCCCTACTGTGCTCTGTGGAGGCTGAAAGAAAGGCTGTTCCTGAGGCTGGTAATGTAAAATGTGAAGCGATAGGCAAAGACAAGGAGATGTCTGAGGGATGCCTAAATGCAACAGGAACAGAAAAAGAATCAGCTGAAACCCATTCTAATCTGCCAGAAGAATCAAACAGTGAGGGTGAAACCAAGGAGAGAGGAGAAAAGCCTGGGAAGAAGACCTTTACAGAAGAGGAAGCTGCCAGAAATATCCAATCTAGGTACCGTGGATATGATGTGAGAAGATGGGAGCCATTGAAGAAATTAAAGGAGATAGCTACTGTCCGTGAGCAGATGAGTGATGTTAAAAAGCGTATTCAGGTGCTAGAAGTTTCTACTGATCAGCACATTGAAGAGAAGGAGGTTGTAGTTCTTGGAGAAATGGTGATGAACCTTCTTTTAAAACTCGATTCTGTTCAGGTAATGAGTGAAACTACATCAACATTTTCTTGTGTTATCGATTTCATTGACAGGCCGAAATAGTGTGCGTCTGTATGTGCTGTTGTTGTGTAAGATTGTTGCTGACAGTTTTCTATACTTGTATTGTTCCTGCAGGGCTTGCATCCTAGTATCAGAGACTATAGAAAATCCTTGGCCAGAGAGCTCTCAGATATTCAGGAAAAGCTCGACTCCTTGGGAAAGAGCAGCGCCATTGCGGAGGAAGAGATTGTAAAGGAACAAGAGGAAATCACCTCTCAGACCAGTGGCTCTCCAGTGAACTTGGAGCACTCTGAACTCGCAGAAGAGAACGAAATAGTGTTTGACTCGGATACAGAGAGGGTTCTTCATCCTTCTCCCGAGGAACATCCTTTGAGTCTTGTGAGTGTAACAGATGAACAACTTGCGGCTGAAGCAGAAGAGGGAACTGGATTGTTTGAAACCTTGGCAACGAATCTTGAGCCAGTTGCTGACACAAGCATATATGAGGCGGTTCCTACATCGACAACAGCTACAGAGAAAATTACCTCTCAGACCAGTGACTGTCCAGTGAACTTGGAGCACAGTCGGCTTGTAGAAGGGAAGCAAATGGTATCTGACACGAATACAGAGAACATTTGTCTGTCATCAGAGGAACATCCTATGAGTGTCTTGAATACAACAGATGAGCAACCGGCTGCTGAAGCAGAAGAGGGATCTGGATTGTTTGAAATCTTAGCGACCCAGCCTGAAGCAGCCACTGAAACAAGCATACGTGATGCGGTTGCTACCTTGACAAGCGTTTCAGAGAAAAATGGAGAGGTTGAGACTGTTCTACGTATAAATGCACAATCAGCGGATGAAGATGAAATGCGAGTGACAAACAGTGAAGAAGACAAGGCTGTGGTGGAAAGTTTGGAGGAGCCAAAGCACGAATTAGTACAAGTGGTGGAAACGACATGCGGACAAGGTCTGAATGCTTGCGAAGTCTCTGAAGCGAAAGCCAATACATCAGAAAAGGAAGAGAATGTAACCATATTACCTGCAGAGAAAGGTATCCAGCTCTCGGAGCTACCTATTGGTGTGATCGACGATGGAAGGCAGTTTCTTTCACAAAATTCTTCATCATGTACTAGTGAAGCGGAAATGGCTGTAATCGATCCCGAAATAGTGAGCCAGGAGGGGACTGATGCTGACAAGTCGTCGGATAGCACCCAAGGCATAGGCCAAGAGACTTATAATGAGGCACAAGAAGAGAAAGAAGAGCATCGAGAGACGGAAGTTATTGAAGATGAGACACCGAAAGAAGCCAATAAACTGATGGAGGAGAACCAGCGATTCAAGGAAACGATGGAGGCGTTAGTAAAGGCAGGCAGAGAACAACTCGAAGTTATATCGAAATTAACTGATCGGGTCAAGAGTCTTGAGAAGAAACTGTCACACAAGAAAAGGACGCAGATTAAACGTCGTAAATCTTGTCGTACCGTTTTATAAACCACCAGAAACCTTGATATGTCTGAATTTCTCGTTAAAGCCCAATATATGTCAGGCCCATACAATAATCATCTCATGAGTAATTTCAAATGTTCATATTCTTCCAACAAAATATCTATATTAGTGGATACTCTAAACGTCCAAGTGGTGATTTTCAAAATGCTCTTCGTGAAGTTCATCATCCGCACACATAATTATGAGTTATGAGTAAAGAGAATGGGGTTTGAGCTTTATTTATACCAAACGGGGACCATAACTCACAGTAAATTACATGTGTGTTACTTTTATTACATTCAATTAAAACTTTTTAAAGTTGTTTTTTCGGAGAAAGACAATGAGTGTGTGGTTTGTGCCATAACTCATGCTTCGTTTCTTTCTTTCTCATAACTCATGCTTCGTTTTCTTTCTTTCTCATCGTCACGTTGCTTTGTCTATTAGCCGCCAAATATTCATCGCTTGTGGTCCCGTTTCTCGTCCCAACGCCATTTAACATATCTTTACGTGCTTTCTCATTACATCAACAAAAATTCCCAAAGATTAACTAACATGTGCAAAGATAAATAATACTATGTAATGATCTAATCTCACTCTCACCTAATCTATGGGTTTTTTTTTTAAAGGAAAATAGGAAATGGTGTCAGTGTTGCCGTGTTGGTCATAATAACCTTGGAGCTGTAGACTAGCATTGAAAGGACCAGGAATCTTTTAAGCATGGTTGTTTCTGATACGAATGAAATATCTATTTAATTAGTTTATTATCCTCATAATGACTCTATTCGCCTACTCTCAATCCCCAAATTTACTAGCATAATTAACTTATTCAAGGGGTTATCCACCCCAAATTTACACATCCATCAAATGTTAATTTCATACAAAGAATTTCATTTCATCTTATCTTCTAATAGGTTTGCGTTTGATACATTCGGCATTTCATTTTGTTTTCGCAATTACATTCGGAATTTCTTATACATATCAAAACTTAGAAATTATCATTTATCTTCGTTAGTATCACAATGACTACTATGATTGGTCCTAACCGGACTTTCACCGCACCACTGTAATGTATACTGTAAGTACTATAACTATTTTGATCCAATAATGTTACAAGTTCGAAAATGTCTTATCAGAGAAAAAGGTAAATTTATATGGCGAAAATAAAATAGTAAAAGGTGAAAAAGATCTTATCACATTTTAAAATTCACACGCATCCTCTGTTTCTGACCCTAAAGTTTCTAAGGAATAATATTTCCCCTTCCAGTTAGTAAATAAAAATCTATGGCTTTGTTGGGAAGAAGAAAAAGTCAGAGTTAACTCGTAACCTTTTGTCGGGAGAGAGTATTAGGCTTTGGATATTGTGTAACATTATCTTAAAAAAGACATGTGAGAATTTAGTTTGAATTGCAATCATACTTAAAACAAATCACGTTCTTGGGTTTTTTATATATAAAATGATAAAGAAAAGATCAACACTTTTTAAGGATAAGCCATAGTGATCTTTGGACTTTTAAGTAAGAGGAGATAGAAACAGAGTGAGACGGCTCAAGGGTCGAGACATAAGTGGAGACTGCAGCCACAAGAGGCAACAAAAGCCTCATAAATTCGACATTCCTCATCCGACGAAAAAGAAGAAAGAAACAGAGGCGGAAAGAGGAAAACAGAGATGGAGAGAGAATGTGAAGAAGGAGAAATGGAGAAAAGGCTGAGACGAAGCTTAAGTGGATGTAGTAGGAGAGCTGGTCCTTCTACTCCTCCACCCACGTGGCGGCTCGAGTTTTCTCCTCCGCGAGTCGTCGAGAGGAAGGAGTTTCTGGCCAATTCGGAGGTTTCTGTCCGCAAATTGTGCGCTGATTTTTGGGAAACTGAACAATTCCGACAAAGAACTGGGCTGCGACGATGTCGACGACGGGATTCAGATGCAGAATCACCTTCTGGTAGTCCTCATGATCATCAGGTGAACAAAATTGCTTAAATGTTTTTGGCGGGTTTATGTAGGTGTAGGGTTTTAGTCTTCTTTGTCTGGATGAGTCGTAAAGTTGTCATCTTTATGATGAGTCTAGAGGAATTTCCATTGGAAAATTCTCATCTTTCCGCAAATTCCACCGGAAAAAAAAAAATCTAAGTTTTGTAAAGTTGTCTTCTTTACGATAAGTTCTAGAGGAAATTCCGCCGGAAAACCCTAACTTTCGCGCGAATTCCACCGGGAAAATCTCATTTTTCGCAAGTGTTGTTCTTTATGATGTAGTATGATGTAGTATTAGAGGAAATTCTACCGGAAAAAATCTCGTCTGTGCACAAATTTCACCGGAAAAATCTCATGGTCGTAAAGTTGTGATATACTTAGAGACGTAAGGTCATTTATATATTACTGATTTTTTATTTACAGCCACCAAGCAGAGGCAGAGGTAGAGGTAGCTCACGGAAGCAAGTCGCAGTAACTGATGATCATAGACTAGTCCATAGAAATGGGGAGCGGTTGGAACCAATCTCTCCTGCAAGTTGCAGCAGCAGCAGTTCATTGCAGGTGAAATAAAACGAAGTCTTTTGCTTGTTCACTCTACATTTATTTATTGCTATCTTGTTTTTAAGCTGGATTTGCTGTGTTGGGTTAATAATGTATTTGTAGGTTGTGGTGCGTAAGCCAGCGTTTAGTCAGACAGGTTCTTCGGTGGTTAAGTCTGCGAGCTATGGTTTGGGTTCCTCTACAAAGCTTCTCAAAGTGCTTAACCGGATATGGAGTCTCGAAGAACAGAATTCTGCTAATATGTCTTTGGTTAAAACTCTAAAGATGGAGTTGGATGAATGTAGAGCCGAGATCAAGGAGGTACAGCAACGAGAGAAGCAAAGCGATAGGCGACTGAGGAAGAAAAAGGAGGAAGAAGAGGTCAAAATTGTGTTTCGATCAATAATGAAGGACTTAGATGATGAGAGGAAAGTTAGGAAGCAGTCAGAGAGTTTGCACCGGAAGCTAACACGTGAGCTTTGTGAAGCGAAGCATTGTTTATCAAAAGCTTTGAAAGATCTTGAAAAGGAGAGAAAGGAACGTGTTGTTGTAGAAAATCTCTGCGATGAGTTTGCAAAAGCGGTTAAAGATTATGAAGATAAGGTGAGAAGGATTGGGAATAAGTCACCGGTGAGTGATAAAGTAATTGTGCAGATTGCAGAAGTGTGGAATGACCAGAGATTACAAATGAAGCTAGAGGAAGATGATAAAGATGTTGGAACATTTTTGCGACCTAAGGAGAAGAGTAGATCACATTCAAGTAAAGGAAATGGCTTGAGAGCAAAACCAGATGACTCGGTTTCGATGCATCAAAGGGTTTGCTTGAAGGAACTCGAAGAAGGGCTCGAAAAGCGAACAAGAAGAGATAACAAATTGCAGCTTAAGAAGAGCTCAAGCCAACTTCTTAATCTATCTATGTCTTCGGAAGGAGATAAGATTCATCCAGAGAGTAGTCCAAGGAACGTTGATGATCATGAGAGTCAAGAAAAGTGTAGAACTTTCTCGAGGAATGTAAATGTGGCGATGCGAGAGGATAATCGTCGTACTCTCAAGGATAAGCTGATGGAAGCTCGTGTAGAGAGTCAACGTTTACGTTCTTTGAAATCAGAGTCGAGTCCGAGTGATCCGGTCTATGCTTGAGCCAATTTAATAACTCTCGTCTCATTTTGGAGTAATTCTCTCTGGTTGTGGTTAATGCTTGTTATATTTAGATTTTAAATATTTTATTAAATATTTGTTAATTGTTACAGGAAATAAATACAATCTCAAGTGAAAAAAAAAAAAGGAATTCGACCAGAAAAATACCGAATTTTTCGCGAATCGCCAAAAAAATACCTAATTTTTTACTTGGCCAAAAAAACACCAAATAAATATTGACTTATAACCTATTTAATTATAACCTATTTAATGAAATTGTTGCTGACTCGCCAAATAAGCATGCCGTTATAGATGATTTAACGAGTTTATTTGACGGACGTTAATAAAAGACTCTTTCCGCTTAAACTTCGTCAATTCCATTAAGAAGAAGTTGCTACTAGAAACATAGGGTCTCATATTTCTCTAATAAGAAAATGGTTAGATAAGACTTCATCTTCTTCGTGAGAAATAATTTAGAGAGAGAGAGATAATGGTTAGATAAGACTTCTTCTTCTTCTTCTTGATTCCGTTAGATCTGTTTTCCGATTTCACGTGGATTACTTTTTTTTTGCTTTTGCGCTTATTTCGGTTTCGATGAACTAACTCCTTTCTTCTTTCTCCATGATTTCATTCTCTGGGATCTGGTTTGTCTAAACTTGTTTCTGTTTCGTGATCTGAGAATATGCTGACGAAGTTCGAAACTAGGAGTAACCGAGAAATCCCTAATTTATGATACCAAAATCCCTAATTTCTCAAAATCTCCAAATCGATTTGGGATTTTTCTCTCAAATCCCTAACGAAGTTTGGGTCTTGAAGGCATGGCGAAGACGAAATGGATGAGAAATTGTACGGAGGTTCGGAGATCACCACGGTCGAAGACAAAAGAAGGTGGAGCTAACAGTTCTAAACCACCACCGGCGAAGAAGGAAATGTAGCTGAAACCAAAAAGTCGAAGAAGCCTCGAAAGGGCGGCAGAGAACCATTTTCAGGTCCGATCGAGAATGAGGTGGAAGAAGTTCCGGTTGAGAAGGTGTTGACGATGGTGGTAGTAGACGAGCAGGATCATCCGAGTGCAAGTGCAAGAGTCGAGATAGATCCTCCTCTGAGTGACGGTGACGATGGCGATGACTGTGGCGTTGTAGGTGACGGAGATGCAAATGAGGTAGAAGATGATGCTGATGGTTTTGGTGGTATCGAAGAGGTAACTGGTAAAGATTTAACTATTTTCGTAGAGCAGTCGAGGCAAGAGGATTGTGAGCAGAAGAATGAAGACATGAAGTGCCATGGGTTTTGTGTCTTTCCTCGATGATATTTCGCAGAGAGTCGCTGAATACAAGAAGTAAAAAATACCTAATGACCCTTTAGTTTTTTATACATCCCAAAACTAAAAAATTTCAAATGTGTCAAAACGTTTCCCAATTAGAGTTTTACTCTTCTTGTTGTAACATTTGCTTAGACTTAGCATCCCCCAACTTTTTTGCACTCTAAATCAGAATGAATAGTTAGGTAACTTTTGTTGCAAAACTTCGGTTTCTAAACTTTGACTTACAAATCTGTTAACACTAAATCCAAAGAGCAAAACCATTCTATGAGTCTACGATATGTTCATGGCAACAACCACTGCTTCAAGCATACAAGCTAATCCAACATAATCTTGAAAACATGCTGTTTGCGAAAATATATGTAAGAACCTTGAGTTCACTCATCTTCATCATCATCCTCTCCCTCTTCACCGCTCCCGCTCCCAATCTCGTTTTCATTAACTTCACCATTCTCACTCCCAGTTTCTTCTATGCTATTGTCCTCATTCTCGCTCTCATCGTTCTCATTCCCATTCTCTTCCATGCTGTTTCCCTCATCCTCCTTCTCGTTCTCCTCATCATTCCCAATTGAAGCTTCGTTAGGGATTTGAGAGAAAAATCCCAAATCGATTTGGGGATTTTGAGAAATTAGGGATTTTATGAATCAGTCGGCCTCAACTGCTCACAATCCGAAGATTTTATGTATATGATTGTTGAAAATCGGACTCGATTCTACATTGATTCATTGTTCGCACTTGATAAGAAGAAGAAATAAAAGAACATAAACGAAGAACACGATGAAGAAGAAGAAGACGATGATGAAGAAGAAGAAGAAGAAATCGAGAGTCGTACAAAGAAGAAGAAGAGAAGAGAATCCAAGAAACTCAAGATGAAGCTCTCTCTCTGTGTAAATTTTTCACGAAGAAGATGAAGTTTTATCTCATCTTACTCACGTGACCATTTTCTTATAAGAGAAATATGAGACCCTATGTTTCTAGTAATGGAATTGACGAAGTTTAAGTGGAAAGAGTCTTTTATTAAAGTTTTTAAATAAATCCGTTAAATTATCTAACGGTATGCTTATTTGGCGAGTCAGCAACAGTTTAATTAAATAGTTCAAAAGTCAATATTTGTTTGGTGTTTTTTTGGCCAGAATTCAAAAAAAAAAATTTGGTGTTTTTTCTGGCCGAATTCCAAAAAAAA
>VBRH01000233.1:98092-111200 GCA_014578085.1 Cardamine resedifolia | reverse complement strand
AAAAAAAAAAAAAAAAAACTAAAACTAAAACTTTGCTCCGCAGTTGGATCAAGTGTCGAAGGGAGAGTTTTAACTAATACAGTATTGACATGTATTTGTTTTTAATAACTTGGTGGGGTTTTGTACACAAGTGATTTCTATGTTGTTGATCCAGTCTCTTTATAAGCATAATAAGAAAAAGTGAGGGTATAACTTACTGATTTTGATGATCCTTCCTGGTTGTGAAATTGCAGCTTTCGCAAGTAACCAGGAAAACATCTGCAATGCTAGGGTGCTTGATGATGCGGATCATATCATCCATCAAAGCAGAGCAGAATCGCTTCAGCCTCAGAAGTATACTGAAACATCCTCTGCTTCAGATCCTAGAGACACAACAATACAACGGTCTCCTGTAACATCAAGTGCTCAAACCCCATCAGTGGTAGATTTAGGTGCTTCTCAAGCATTTATTCCTCTGGTTAGTTTTGTGGACACCATCACACCAAAGCACATTGGAGCCGCCATTGACGCTTCAGAATACGCACGGATCTTCTCAGCTCTTGTGATTGCGTCTCTTGTCATACTATCTAATCTCGGATTCTCTTCCCTAGGCAACATAATAAGCTTCAGGCCTGTTTTCTTGCTGCTCTTGACCGATGCTACAATTGTGCTTGGACGCGTGCTGCTGAGTCATCGTGGAGATTCGTCCTCAGCCTCGGGGATAGTAATGAACGGGCAGGGTATAGCGGAGCAAGTGGGCAATGCTTTGGAGATGGTGATGATGATGAAGAAGATAATGGACGCACTTATTATGGATTTTAGCTTATACGCTGTGATTCTCATCTGTGGCCTCTTGTTCACGAAAAGCATCTTTCCTTAGGTCATCTTCAAGTATAGGTTTGTTTGTGCTCGGTAGATTAGTGTTTTTGCTTCCGTTTTTTGAGTTCCGTAAATTATACTTGATAGTTCGAATACATAGTTGCTTGTTTCAGATATTTTTTTTTTTTTTTTTTTTTACGTTTTTTTGGATGCCAAGTTCTTCACTTTGCACAAGAATGATCATTTTTTATTGGTCCTATTTTTTTTTTTATTGTTGTCCGACTATGAACGTTTCATCTTGTTAAGTCTGTTTGTAGTTAAACTTTTACAGAGCCAGAAAAGTTTCATTAGAAGGTTACTACCGTGATAAATTATAAACAATTTAAATAATATATACACATATAAATAGTCTTATACACAAATAATTCGTCTTTGACTTTTCTTCATATGGGAGGAGCCTTAAGAAAAGCAAAAAAGGAAAGAGAAGAAACAAGGATCCCAAAATTGAAGAAAGAGAAGAGAAGACCACTTCACTTCCATTTCCAGTGTGTTCTTCTTCTTCTTTCAGCGAAAGAAAGATAAAATGAAACAAAAGAGTAGATGAGGTAGGTCTTCATATATATCGTTTAATCTTCTGTTTATTCGATTTTTTTTCTTTTTTTAATATCTTTGAAAATGTTAGTTTCAGTTTGAAAGAAGAAAATTTAGGGTTCTTCTCATTCAAAACTTTCTTATAATTATGGGCTAATTGAGTATCAGTATATCACTGAATTTGGGTCTACCTGTAGGAATCTCTCTTCTTTTTTTTTTCCCCTTTCTGTAACCGTACTTTGGTTTATGAAGAAAGTGCCTCACACATGCTTCATTTCGTTTTGTTCCTTACAATTCAGATACACACATATCAGACTTATACTTGTTTTTATTTAGTATTGGTTCAATGATAAAGACGGGGTTTCATGTTTTATAATTCATAGTTATCATCAAACCAAAAAAAGGAAAATTGGCCAATGTGAGTGTCTTAATGATTTTAGTTTTTTTACTTTATAAGGGAAAACTTGCTCACCACTTTTCTTGCTTCTGCCTTGAATTTAAACTCTACATATTTGGTCATTATTCTCAAGAGCCCACTTAAGCAACCAAAACCCGTTCTATAACTTCTATTCATGAATGTTTTCACTACAGTTTCTATATGTATTTTTTTTTCCAACACGTGGAGTTTTTACTTTTTAATGATTTAATCTCTTTTAGGGAAATAAAAGTTAATATAGAAACTAGAAAGGAACGTAAATAAATAAACTTAAAAAAAAAAAAAAGGAACGTAAATAGATAAAAGTAAATTTGTCGCTGTGATAAAAAAATAATTAGGTTTTACCGTGGAAATATGTCCAGAGGAAGCAACGTAGAAAGTCACTGTGTGGGAAACTGTAGCTGTCAAAAAATAAAGTAAGGAACAGAACCATACGTCATATGACAAATCAAAAACGTTTATTTCTTTCTCTACTTTTTTTTTTTATCATTAATATTTAATAATATATAAATACGTCTCTTTTTGGCAGCCATTTATTCATTTGCCGCTAAAGTGAAGTGTCGAAGAGATACAGAGAGAGAGAGAGAGGGACGAGTGGAGGTTTGAAAGGTTTCTAATTCCCGGACATGGAGATTTCTCTGGCGGAAAACAAGCTCGATGGCTCCGGAGACGGCGAAGCTGTTCCCACAGAACTAACAGACATAAAAAACGAAGCTTTAGACATTTGTCGGATTTGCCAATGTCCGGAGGAACCAGATAATCCGTTGAGACATCCGTGCGCGTGTCGTGGCTCCCTCAAGTATATCCACTCAGATTGCCTTTTCCTTTGGCTCGATCGCCGTAAATGCAAGCATTGCGAGGTTTAAGCCCTTTTAAACTCTGTTTCTGCAAAGTTTAATGTTTTCGATTTTTTCCTCTTATTGTTCTGTGATTTGAGGAAGAAATCTCTAAAGTGTCTCTCTTTTTTTATTCTTCCTCTGCAGATTTGTAAGCGTCGCTACGCAATAGTTACGGTGTATGCCGAGAACGCCCCAGAGAGACTTCCATGCCATGAGTTCTTAATGGGATTGCTAATGAGAGCATTACGTTTCATGAGTTTGATTCTTCCTTGGCTCTTGGTGATTCCTTTCAACGCATATTGCTTTTCTCTTCGTCCTTGGGACAAGGAAAGTGTTTTTGTCAACCATAGAGTTTTTGAACTGCCCTTGAAATTTCCTGGTCTGTTTTACACTGCTAAGGTAGTGTTTTCCATCACCCATTTGGTTGTTCTAAGGTTGATCCTCGTAGAGCTTATAAGGACACACCCCGAGTTGTTACATCGTGTGATCATCTTAGAGAATGGTCTAAGACAGAGATATGTTACTGGAATTGTGCTGGTGATATATAAGTATATGCTTATTCTGTGTGATTGGTGGCATGATCAGCTCTTGCAGTTACCATTTTTCCGTATCTTTCAAAGGGGACATCTTGCACTAGCGTTTGTTCCTCGAAACACGCCGCTACAAGGATTTGGAGCCATCAGGAGGTTTCTTTTCTTTTTGAATGATAACACTTTTGCTGTAAGTCTTAGGTTTCTTAAAGAGAATCAGGCATTGTAGAGACTTTTTTCTTAATGTTTCACCATGTTAAGTAACAGATTCTTGTTTTTTTTTTCTTTCTGTACAGGTTCTTGCCATCAACATCTATTGGTCTTTCCTCGAGGTTCTCTTACCATTTTCGATTGGCCGAGTTGTCTTATTACTCCTACGTTGTTTCCCACACGGTTGGATGGCGGAAAATGCATCTGATATAGCTGTTGGAGAAATGGTTATGTTCTCATTTTTCTTGGCTTACCTTGGAAGTAACCTTACTCTGCTGCCACGAAACACATTTCTAACAAGAGTCAGATGGTTTTCACCATCAGTAAAGGATACATTCGTCTTGTGTTTTAAACTCGGTGTTCTACCTTGGATACTTGGTTGCTGGCTAGATTTCTGCACTTTCCCTATATCAGGAACGACACTTTCTCACAGGCTTGCGGTTCTTTTAGACTATCCACTCATGGTTGGCATACATTGGCAAATAGGAATATTGTACTTGGTAGTTGCTTTATGTGTCATGGAGCTTATCCAAAAGGTAACATTTGAATTATTGTTTCATCCTCACGCATCATCAGATTTATTCGTTCCTTCTTCTTCCTTTTGACAGATGGTTCAGAAACAAGCCTTTTGGTATTTGCTAGATGTCACAGAACCAAACTATAAAATCACCAAACTGCATCTTGGACCCATTCTCTTGGCGTTGGCTTTCCACGGGGCAGTAGTGGTGATTGTGCTTCACTTACCCATAAAGGCAATCACTCTCATCAGCCAATCCTTTTTCCCTCTCCAATCTGGGTAAGCTCTTCTGGACCTTACGACATAATGCTTCTAATTTCTCGATTTCTTGAACAAATGGATTAAAAAAGCATAAGGGATGCAGGGTCTACGAGGATGAGCTTGTGGTTGGCTTACTCGGTGCTTATATGTGCGTAATTAGATTCGGTCCCAGGTGGTTAGCCAGTTTTATTACACCATCCATCAAACCCATAGTTCACAAGTGGGTAATCACTGTCAGTTTTTGGCTCAAGTTGAGTGATTTCTTGCTTGGAGTGCCCCGAAAAGACCGTGCAAATCATAATGCGAGACCACTGCTTCGAGCGTTTGGCATAGCTGAAGGCTCTATGGTCAGTTTGTATGGATCTCAGACTTGTGAAGAGAATACAAATAATCAACGAGATAAAAGGTAGCTGATAACATGCTTTTAACAAAGATTATTCTGGTGCAAATATATAAATTCTGATGAGTTGGAAGTTTCAGCTTTATGCTGAGGATTGGAGTGATGTTGTTTCTAGCTGCTTTGAGTATGTTTCTTGTTAGTACAACCTTCATGGCTTTACCCATTCTGGTGGGAAGGGCGTTTTTCCACTCTATCTCTTTCTTCATGCTAAGTTTCGGACTCAAGCACGACGGTTTGTACTTTCTTTATCTTGCTTTATACACCTTTCTTCTTTGGATTATGCTTGTAATGTTTAAAAGTGCCTCTTTGCAAATCAATCATTTTAGATCTTTGTGCTTTCTTGATTGGATTTTGTATCCTGCGAGGAGTCTATATCACCACCTGCTTCATCTATGATCATATCGTGACGGGAAGAACCGATTTGCTTCGTAACCATGTCCTAATGTTCATAGGAAATGTCTTGTTATTCTCCATATGGGTAAGAAATCTCAAAAGTCTTTCACGGAAAACATCCGAATATGATGACTTTTGTAATCATCTTTTGCTGTTAACAGATCTCTGTCATACCGGGATTGCTTGGTCTCCTTATTGACCTTATGATCATCATTCCATCACAAGTTCGACTAGACGAATCCTCAGTATATATCTTGCTCCACGATTGGTTGATCGGTGTAGTTGTCCTTCACATCTGGATCTTTCTGGTAACAAGAATTGTCCATCATTATTGCTTCAATCTAAGAACTAACATTTTTCTTGCCGGACAAGTAACTGCTTTCTTCTCTCGCAGACTATGCTCACACGGATCAACTGTTTCGCGACTGTGGCGTGGCGGGAAAAGCTCCAGAGGATCAGAATCTCTGGAATCAACGGACTTCCCTTTATGTGGCTGATTCGAGATGTTATTGGTTCGATCATAGTGTCCCTTTTATCCACTCTCTGCGTTCCCTACGTGTTGGTGAACTCTGTGTTCCCACTTCTTGGTTTTTCCGGTGCAGTCAACTTAGCCGCCCGGCGGTTCATTTGGCCATTGTTACTAGCCTTGATCATCATATGGTTTAGTGCCAAGCTCACTCGTCGTCTTATCATTTACCTTCACCGAGTGGAATTCGATAATCGATACAAAGTGGGCGAGAGGCTGGTCGATTTCACTGAAGATTATCAGTAACAACGACCAAAACCAATGGTTTTTAGTAGGGAATAGTTTTCTATTAGAAGTATATATAGTCTCATGTTACATCTCTTAATCTATAGAATCTATGAAATGCAAAAATGCTTACAACATAACAGAAGGCTTTGGAACTTTTGTATTTATATTTAAGAGATTATGAAGAATCGAGTCTTTGGGGCGTAGATTGCTTGTGATATGCAATTTATAAGATTGATTAGTATCAAAATGTGATGTAAGTTTTTTATTCTCAACAACACAATGTACAACATACATGTAGCCAAACTTGAAACTGGAATAGGAATACTATTGTTTGGTGCTAATGAGAAAGGGAGCTTTAGAATCTAACAAACAAAACTTGTTACCAAGTAAAATTCTACAGTTTATGGTGATCATTGTCATTTAGACACACTTGACTCATCTGCTTTTGCTTCTTCTCAACTCTTAAAGAAAGGATGCTCAAGAGCTTCGTTTGCCGTGAGGCGCTCGGATGGCTCATATTTCAGTAAACCATACAATAGATCTGCAAATCTAGATCTTGTGTTGTCTACATGTTTCGATACCATATCCTGTAAGAATTGTATGCAGTTTCTACTTCAGATTACGGCATATCAAAACAAAAGATATATTATTAGACAATGAGACTAATAATTAATGATGCTTAACCTTGAGACGATCAAGTCTTTTTACAGCCCTAATACTCTCTCTAGAGTTGGCTCCTTCAGGCCAATTCAGCCTACACCCTCTCCTGAAATATTTCTCAGCACCGCGGCTGCAAAAATATAATGACCGTACGGTACAAGCAATGAGCATTTATATCTCTGTGGAGTTTCGTGTACCCGAAAGTTTGCGGAAATAGAAAAGTAACCTGGCTTTTCGGGTCATATGTTCTGGTAAAGGTCCCAATGCCCTCTCCATCATAGCTAGATGTTCAAGGTTATCATGGGTCTGAAAGAGAGCCTCACCCTAATGTACAGTTTTAAAATGTTGACAATAGTAAGGAAAACAACTCAAAACACAAGAGATAATAATTCATACAACAAGATGAGAGAGGGACTATACCGTGCATAGTTCAAATAGTATACAACCTATACTCCATAAGTCACACTGGTAACTCCATCCTAGACCTGCAATGATATGCCACTGATTAGTTACAAGGAAATTGTTTTTGTTCATTCGTTAGTAAGTGTCAGCTATGGAATCAACAAGCATGTATGTCAAGCACACAACTGATTTACCTACCTAAAATGACCTCGGGGGACCTGTAATGCCTTGTTTGGACAATGGAGTGATGAATCCGGTTATCACAAACAGTACTGCCAAAATCAATCAGTTTAATGGCGCTCGACTTTGGTAAGCACCTGAAATGTGTCTCATTTGAAGCACCCCTCTGTTTAGAAAAATCAAACAGTAAATTGTCAAAAGAGCAAACTCTTGAAACAAAGTTTTTTTTTTTTTCTTCAAAATATTTGCTCAACGTTACTATAGAGGCTATACCCAAACCAACCTTAACCTAAATCAGTTCTACATACCTTATTGTCAGGAAGCTTTACATTTTCAGAAGACACCAAAAGAATGTTCTCAGGCTTGAGGTCGGTGTGAACTAACTGCAACTCGTGCATATCTGTAGATAAAAGAAAAAAGATGTTAAGAACAGAGAGGCCTTAGGTAGAAACAACAACTGCTAAACAGAGACAGAAAGGAAATACGATGACATTCTTGATACGATAATTGTATAAAATAACAGCCAAAAGGAACAATTCACAGACATGCTACAGATTCCAAAAGCTGGCATCCAAAATCTCGAACAAGAGCCAGAGGAAATGCGGAGTATTTATTTCTCTTTAGAAAGTCAAACAAACTTGGCCCAAGCTTCTCGAACACCTGGTAACACCATTAGAATTCATTCAAGGAAGGTTCTGTTTAGTTCCAAACATCATCAACAAAATCCTCATGCATAAACTAACTACACAAACACTATACATGGAATTGGATTTCTGAACATGGGATGCATCAACTTCTACCGATAACAAACATCACAGGTCACTGAGCACGTAACCAATTTAATATTAGAGATGCATATCAATGGCGGTAGCAATCAATGAAACTTAATTGGAATACTTACGATGCAAATATGATTCCTGTAATCAAACCAATCCTTCATCTGTACACATCTGCAAGGACAGCACAGAGATGAAGAAACTGAGCAATGATATACACCTCTTCAGAAAACCATGTGACTCTTGCCATGAGCTAAAAATGTAGAAGATATATAAATACCGCGTGCGGCCTTTATCACTCTTAACAAGTTTTTGAAGAACATCAATTTCAATCATTGCTGCATCCCGGTATTTCTTAATGCTTCGAATTATCTTTATAGCCACATATTCTTTTGTTTCACGATCCCAACATTCCAAAACCCGACCAAATGTGCCTACAACACCAGCAAGTTCACTGAAATGGCACGATTTGATTCACATAAACAGTTTTATCTCGAACACACCATGCCACTTGACAGCTAACCTTCACCCATCTTGCTTAGTATTTTATCTGTCAAAAACAGAACACACATTGCAATATGTCAAACAATTAAAAGTGTTCAGCAAGGATTCCTAACCAAAAAAATATCATCCATGAGGTAATACCAGCCAACAATGAGTACACTAGTTACAATGCACATGTAATTTAGATGCAAAATAAATAAATCTCTTAGTTCTCACACAATACAAGGTTAACAAACAAAAACTCATATAAAAAAAAAAAAAAAAAAAACTCACATCTAGAAGTGAGATTCTCCCTCAAACTGAAAACATAATGACCGTCACGATCATCTTCCCTTAATGGTGGTGACAAAATCCTCCCATCGCTTCCATGTCCTTTAATCACAGCCCTTTTAGCCTATACCAAGATTCAAAAATTGAATGTCAGTATATCAAAATCTCACCAGAAAAAAAAAACATAAAAATGCTTGGTCTTTTCTCCATATTATTATAACCCTAATCCTAATTTGCAAATGTGAAAGATTAATAAAAAGAAGAAGAAGGGCAGAGCAACCTCAGGTTCAGCTGGGGCCTCGTCCCAGGTCATACGAGGCCGTTTTCTGACTCGTTCTTTATCCATTTTTGCGAATCCGTTAGCTATCATCACCGACGCGGAAAATCGGTCACCGACACATCGAGAACGGATTCTGATGCAAATCTGCAGCTAAATGGGAAAAATTCTACCAGAAACTCTTTAAGCAGAGATAAAAGAAAACTCTAGAAATAGCAAAAGGCGGAGAAGAAGGTTAATTTCTCCGAAATGGTGAAAACAGAGGGGACTAGGGTTTGGAGAGAATGCAAGAAGAGAGTCTTAAATCTCCCAATTTTACCGGCCAAATCCCTTCGGGTCGAATCGTGACATCCACCAATTGCATTTTGGCACTTTCCTGGGAAAATTCTACACGATGACCCGGAGTATTTCCCACGCCCACCCGGCCCGGATCAAATCAGTTGATATCTGTTTTTACGAGATCTTATCATCTCGGCCCAAGAAAAGTCCATTAGAGAGAAATCATCTTGACGTTCGTTTCATTGGTTTATTGGAAATTCTAAAATATTTTTCTCTCTATACCAACTATGGTTCGTTTCATATTTTTAGATGTGCAAACGTAAACTTAACATGTATATACATATCGCATCGCAAACTAATATGGTTTTTTTTTTTAATAATCTAATTTGGTTTTACATATCAAAACATATATACAAACTTAAATGAATTATTAATATCAAAACATAAGAATCGATCACTTGAACGGATGTTCATACGTATCTTCGTCGGATCTAGGCAACGCTCCTTTGGAAGCACAAAAAAACTCACCCAGTATCGAACTAGGAAGATGCTCCTTTGGAAGCACCTAGCGACAACCACTAGCTTAACACTGATCAGTTGGTTTTAGCCATGTTATTGCATCTTCTTAATTTGTATAGTAATATTTTCCATGTGAAATATTCCGACTATTTTCTCACTAATTTTGTCGGAATTTTGTCGGAATTTTGTAAACACAAATAAATAAAGTTTTCGGGTTTTTTCCGTCTAAATACCTACTAATCTCTGACTATTTTTTCCGACTATTTAATTAGTCAGAAATTTCCGACAATTTTCTGACAAAACTTCACTTTGTCGGAATTTTGTCGTAAAACAGTCGGAAATTTTAGTCAGAATGTGATATGTTTTTTTGTAGTGTAAACTTATCTTATAATTTTTGAACATGCCAACATCATCGACGACATAACATGCACTGATGCACATCCAACACTTCAAAAAAAAGTGTAGTCTTTTTCTTATTTATTCAGGATTAGTGATCTCAATAAAGACGTAAATGCTTATGCATTAAACACATACTAGCTATAGTATTTCTTGTTTTATCATTGTAATTATTCTTGGAATGAAATTTTTCTATTCGTCGCAGACTCACAATTATGATATTAAATTAATTAATTTATTTATTGTTCGTGTTGTTTTCAACAGTATTATTCTTGTCAGGGATCGGTCTCATCAATTTAATAAAAACAAAATATACGTCAAGATTTGACTTTTGAGATTTTCAATATTTCAACTCTATAGCTAAGTATTAAATACATGTCGGTAAGAAAAAAGAACCTTATCTTTTAGCTAGTTGTATTGCAGATCTCGATTATCATTATACCTGATGTCACATTAAATACACTAGAGGTCAAAGTCGATGAACCCTCCTGCAATACAAAACAAAACAAAACAAAAAGTTGTAAAGAGTAAAATTTGTTATTAAAGAAAAAAAATCTAGGGTCAAACGCAAATTGGTGATATACTGATATTTTGTTAACTTTCGAAACTTTAATTTAATAGATGGTTAATGTTACTTAAGCAGTGTCGTTAGCAGTAATAGTAATAACCAATTACTAATTTTTATATTGTTTTTTTGTTTGCAAAAATTATTAGGGAAAGCAAAATCATGTTGAAAGTCAACACAATTCGCTCACCACCTTCTTCATCATCTTCACACCTCCTTATAATTTTAAAAGTTAAAAACAATTAGGATAATATAAATGAAAGAGGCAACTATCAATATTGAAGGAGAAAGAAAAAAAGAATGTCGACGACGACTTCAGAGGCGAGATCGCCGTTGCCGTTATTGTTAAGAAGAGGAAGGTCTTCGACGACGACATCAGCAACGACGGCGGAAGCGAGATCGCCATCATCGCTACCGCAGTTCAGAAGAAGGTCGAGCAAAGATGTGAGGAACATAACGTCCGTTTCGAGTAGTCTCTTGCCTGCGTTTGGAACTGTCATCGAAGAAGATAATGCTTCTTCCAAACCTTTCATCGTTCTCCACTATGATCGTCGTTACAGGTTCTTTAATTTCTCATTAATATTTTACTAACAACGAAGAAATGTTTTCTACTACTTGTCAAAAACAAAAAACAAAAACAAAAACAAAAATGATTAATAGATTTCATAATTCGTTTCTTTTACTATATTCTATAGAAAAGGTTAATAAATAATTATGTTAGTCCGTGAATGTTTTATTAAGTACCTGAATATGTATAGTGAATGAAGAATGATATGTCACATATTCATATTTTATGTTTTCACATATAGTTAATATTTTTATTTGGCAGGTTGTGGGAATTGTTTTTGGTGATACTGGTGGGGTATTCGGCGTGGGCATCTGTGTTCGAGTTGGCTTTCCAAAGAGCTGCTGAAGGAGCTTTAATGACCGTTGATCTCATCGTTGACTTTTTTTTCGCCGTTGATATCATCCTCACATTTTTCGTTTCCTACTTGGATAAATCTTCTTACCTCGTTGTCGACGACCACAAGCTCATCGCCAAACGGTATAAATATAATTAAAAAAGAAAAGAAAAAAACCATAAATAAATAAAACTACGAATGAATTACAAACAAAATGAAGATAATATATATGTGAAATAGGTATTTGAAGAGCGTGGCTTTTGTGATGGACGTGGCATCAACGTTACCGATTCAATTCATTTATAAGACACTTACCGGAGATATCGGACGAGGCCAAGCTTTCGGCTTCCTTAATCTGCTCCGCCTCTGGCGTCTCCGTCGTGTTACGGAACTCTTTAAAAGGTTTCTATAGTCTTTTCTAAATTTACACAATTTTTATATCCACATAAATGTTGGACATTATATTCTTCATATTTATGTATTCTCACATATCGTTTTTTTTTTCTTTTCTTTTTGTTACAGACTAGAGAAAGACCCAAATTTCAACTACTTCCTCATCAGACTCATTAAACTTCTTTGTGTAAGTTCCGCGATTTTCTTATTGTTGTAAGTCAGCCATATTAATTCAACAGTATCTAGTCATCATTTGATTACTAGTCTCCAATTTTACCAATATACCAAAACAGTCACTTTAGTTTTTGTGTGTGTGTGTGTGTGTGTTTTTCAGTCACTTAAGTTTTATCGATCTATATAACTTGTCTTTTAAATAAGAAAAAATTGATTCAGGTAACGATATTTTGGATACATTTGGCGGGTTGCATATTATACTGGATAGCTTACCATTATCCAAGGCCTACAGATACATGGATAGGATCACAAATAGAGGATTTCAAGGAGAGAAGTATCTGGTTAGGCTACACTTACTCAATGTACTGGTCCATTGTCACACTCACTACCGTTGGTTATGGCGACCTGCACGCGGTTAATAGCCGTGAGAAGACATTCAACATGTTCTACATGCTTTTCAACATTGGTCTCACCGCTTATATCATCGGTAACATGACCAATCTTGTTGTCCATGGTGCTCTTCGTACATTCGCCATGGTAACTAAAAACATTCATTGCTCAAAATCTAAGAATCCACTATATTTATATTATGTCTGCGAGTCATGTAATAAGCTTTCTTGTTGTTGGACAGAGGAGTGCTATCAACCATATATTGCGGTACACGAGCAAGAACAGGTTACCGGATACAATGAGGGAGCAGATGCTTGCACATATGCAGCTTAAGTTCAAGACCGCAGAGTTAAGGCAAGAAGAGGTTCTTCAAGACTTACCTAAGGCCATAAGATCAAGCATTAACCAACATCTATTCCGCTCCACCATCGAGAATGCTTATCTTTTTAAAGGATTCCCTGATGGCCTCATTGTCCAGCTGGTAAATATATAACTCCATTTCTTTTTGTTACTTGTTAAACAAGACACTAAAATTAGTTGTTCTTTGTTGTAGGTTTCGCAAATAAACGCAGAGTATTTTCCGCCTAAAATGGAGATAATATTGCAGAATGAGATTCCAACGGATTTCTACATAATTGTATCTGGAGGAGTGGTATGATCATCATATCTTTGTCCTCTACCAACTCAATATA
>VBRH01000233.1:87433-98040 GCA_014578085.1 Cardamine resedifolia | reverse complement strand
TATATATATATATATATATATATATATATCACTTTAATATTGATTAAAAGAAAATTTGAAATCACAGGATATAATTTCATCCAAGGGTGTGAGTGAACAGGTAAGACTATATATAATCCATTCTAGTTAAGAAAAATTATATATATATAGAATGAAAAAGATTGATGAAGAGATTAATGAAGAGTTGGTATATAAAATGGTGAAGGTATTGGCGAAGTTAGGTCCCGGAAGCATGGCAGGAGAGATAGGAGTAGTGTTCAACATTCCTCAGCCTTTCACTGTGAGGACACGTCGACTTTCACAAGTTATTAGAATCGGTCATCATTATTTCAAAGAAATGGTCCAGTCTGATAAAGACGTCGACGCCAAAATGATCATTACCAATTTAATGACTGTAAGTTCTGATTCAGAAAACGGTAATAACATCAACAATGCTGCTTAATTAGGCTTATATTGTAATACTAATAATTAATTACTATTTTTATTTTTTTCAGTATCTCAAGGGATTGAATGATGAGTTGAAGAAAGAAATTCCATTTCTTAGAGATTTATTAGCTGACGCAGATGCTCAGGTACGTTACTATTCAAGCCCATGTATAACAATTAACAAATGCATAGTCCTCTCGTCACGTTTATCAATTGATTTTTAGATGACACGACATTATTTTGTGACAGGAAACAGTACAGACAGAGGAAACACCTCAGAGTAACAATGAGGAGATAGTTACGGTCTCAAGAGATGAAAATGAAAAGAGTAAGAAGCCAATCCTTGTAGATTTGGAAACTTGTAAGGTCTTTTTTTTTAATATGTTTTGATTGCAGAAGAAGAAGAGAGAATAAGAGAGGGAGTTCCCAAAAGAGTGATAATTCATGGACAAACTCCTAATGAAGATGGTGATTCCAACGGTAGAATTATCATTTTGCCTGATTCTATCCAACTTCTGTTCGACGTAGCTGGTCAGTTTCGCTCTTTCACAACTTATGTTACTTTATCTTATTTATATTTTTGATATCTATCTACCTTTATATATCGGGCGAGAGAATTTTAGAAATCTTGCTATTCATTTAAATGCCATTTTTTAATATATTCAACTCGCACACACATGCATTCGGATGTATACTCATTCTGTCGACCATCCCATTCCAGTGCTTATGTGCCAATGTTATCACTAATTTGTAAATTTACATACGGATAAAAAATAATCTAAATACCATTTTAAAGAATAAATTTACATGAATACTTTAGCAACATGTGTAATTTTGAACTCTGGTGGATGCAGAGAAGAAGTTGGGGAAACGAGGAAGCACGATTGCGATGGCAGATGGTGCACATGTTGAACAACTTGATGCTCTTCGAGAAAACGATCATTTATATATTTTCTAATTCTTTTTTTTTTTTAATATATATATTTTCTAATTCTTTTTCAAATATATATTACAATTCTCACCTCCCACACAAATAATGATCTACAAAAACAATATTTTTGTCGGCGTAAACGTTCTTATGAACAGAAACAAATTCATAATATAAACTAAAGATTGACTGCCCAATTCCATTATTTATGAATTTACCTTCTTTTTTCTTTGACGTCTTGTACTTAACAATAAATATTTTAAACTGAAGATTGCATTTGCATATATCAAAAGTACACATGAGCATCATACTTCATATAGTGTTGAGAAATCACTGCTTACATTTGAGTATTGCATCTTCTTTTCGTTTCTCCTCGTTTAAAATTTGTCTTTCATAACTTTCTTTAACAAGAGAAAACATTTTTTAAACTGTCTATTGAAAGCCTCAAACCATAGTACTAATTTTAAGAAGATGGCAATAATACAGAAAACAACAATTATTTCATATTTGACGCTGCATTTTACATTAAAGTTTTATTTGTCCCTTCGCCAACCAAAAATAATATATCTGAAAAGAAATTTAGTTCGAGCTCAAATAACACACAAGAGAAAGTAACCATACAAAATGGATTAGCTAAAGACTTTTGATAATTCCTTTAAAACAAAAAAAAAGTGGAGACTATTATCTAAGTACATCTTCAAAATGAAGTGAAACTTCTCAAGTTGAAGTACATGCTCTCTCTTCCCTTTCAACAAGAAGAAAACTTCTCAAGCAGCTCATAAGAACAATGTTCTTTCCCTTTCTGATATGCCTTTCTACCGTAAATTCTGAACATGACACAGAGGAGATGAACTTTTTTTGTAAGGACTCCTAGAAAACAGAGTATCAGTTCATTTTGAGCTGGATTTGGCGATGGACTTGCACAAGAAACTCCACATACGACGGGCCGCTTGATGTCCTGTCCTCTACCATATATGACAGAAACAGCATTCCTAAAAAGTAGTAAAAATCAGAAGAACCAATCATTATCTACAAGGTTTTATGAAACAACACTACCACGGAAGCAACATTCCATGTTCATGAAATCTAGAAAAATAATAATATGCTAAGCAACTAAATGTTTTCCCAATGCATGAACAAGTAGTTTCCAAAGAGATATTAGATAACTTTAAAATCGGAATGTGCCAGGTGGTTAAGTGAAAGACTATGAAACTAGCTGCAGAGAGGAGCTATGGTGTCACTATTAATAACATGTAGGCTTTGTAGGTGCAGAGACCAACTGCTGTTACAGAATTACTCACCTGATGGTTCTCCCTTCTTGCACAATTTAATGCTGCGAAGATAAAACATAAAAGAGGACGGAAGGATTAGGCTGGAAAAAATTCAGTTAGGAGATTTAAAAAAAGGACAGACTGAGATTTTTGCTAGATACCTTAGGTAAGAACATCTTTGTCTCCTTATTTCATTCACTGCATCATTAAACTTCTTTGATAACTCATTATCATACTGCTGCAGCACATACTGTAATGAAAACCCAGGTTATCATTGCAATATGATGAAACAATCACAACAGCCATATATGGATCGTGCAATAAAACAATAACAACAGTCATATATGAAGTTGGGATTACCTGGCTAGGAATTTCAGTAGCTGAAGGAACAGAAAATAGTTTTTGCAGGATATCAGAGTCCACTGATTCGCCAACATATAGTAGACCATCTTCACCATTCTCAAGAAAATATACTCCCTCATTGCTAAGGTGTTCACTTGACAATGGGATTGGAGGAGGAAGGACTGATCCTTCATTGTCCTGATAGATTAAAAAGCAAAAATAATCAAATTCACAAACTGCAAATTAAAGTTTGAGAGTTGAGAGAGATATTAACTAAAAGTAGCCCTATCATACCTTCGCATCAAGGTCGTGAACAGAAATCATCCTGGGATAAACCAGTGGGACTGCCAAAGGAGTAGAAAGGGAAGATACATAGTTGATCCAGAATGATCGATCATCAATTCTCCCATCCGTCCTTAATCCCACACTCTTGGTCAATGCTGAAGGAAAACCAATTTAAAAGGAAATAACATCTAATCAACATCTATTTTTTATTAGTCTCATGCTCCATGAGAAGCTATATGACCTGACAAGCCCCATGCAGTATGTTGCATTCACACTCAGCATATATAACAGAAACAAAAAACAGCAGCGAGTAAGACAACTAGTACTCGTAATTCACACAGAACAGATTTCCAAACATCTGAAGGAATAAAGGTATCTAACTTGCTGCTCGAGTATGGTAGGTACCAAATACATTACAATGTTTTCATGGAGGCCACATGTAATTACCACAAAGTTAGCAGAAAAGGAAACCAACAGTCACTTAACATCACTCAAAAGTAAGCACACATAGCAGGTGAACCTGAATTTGGGTAAAATTAGCTTTAAGTAGACAAAAGTCACAAGGAAATACCGAGAGTATATAATGGAAAAAGCTTGAGCGCCTCAGGAAGAATAAGTTGTCCAGATGATGTCACTGTAGCACAAAATTTACGATAGGCATAGAGTGCATTAATGCAACTGTTAGTTGCTTGCTCCTTTACCAATGGAAGTGCCTTTGAAGGAATTTCATTAGCCGCTGCATAAAAACCAACACAGACACTGTTACATAATGATAACATGGTTAGCAGTAGAACCAGCTCAGGAAACAGGGACATACCTTGTTTCAGCATACAAGCAAACTGAGAATCTAAGTCAGCTGCGCGAAACAAATTACTGAGCATGTTCGTACAGGAGAGTGATAATGTGGTAACCCTAATTCGTCTTTCTCCATATATCGTAGTATACAAAAGGGCGCACTGAAAAAAACACAGAACGAAAATAGTATAATATATCATCCTAAATGAAACAGAGTACCAACATTTTCACAAAGTAAATGAATACAATATATACCTGGAAAGCACATTCAGCTCCATCTTGTAGCTTGTCATCATGCTTTAACGTCACCATTACAGCTTTGTCACAGTCAATCTGCATTGGCAATCAAGGTTTTGTCAAGAGTAAAAGGAGTTTATACCATAGCGAATCTCCAGGTAAATTTGCAGCAAAAGAATAATGTGTTTTCTGACTGACCAACATGTGTATTAACTTAAGCAGCATAGCAGTTGAATCTTATCTATCCATAAATCTAGACTCAACAACTTTCACAAAGGAACGCATACAGAGATATGTTTTCAATAATATTGGCAAGAAATCAACAGCCACACACTATGCTATCCAAAAACTAATTAGTGGGAAAATTGAAGGAGGATCCACCCACCGCTGGTAGATCAATGTCAGTTGGAATGCGTTTGCAGAAATTCCCTGAGTATTCTTGTACTTGAATACCCTACAATTATTGGAAATGGTGGTTAACAGAAAAATAGCCTTAAGCTGGAATTTACAGAGTAATGCATGAAGAGAACTCTCCACCATAAAAACATACCTGGCTGCATCTCACTCGCATGACAGCCTCAAAACCTTGCGGCCTAGTAATATTCCACTTAAGATCATTGTAAAGCTTGGGGGGGTCTGAGAGAGCTGAGAAAGGGTAATAACAATACACCTGGAGATAGTATACAATGGAACGTTTAAAGTTTCAAAACAAAGACTCCAATCTCAAGGTTTATGACAATTAAATTCACATTATATATATAAAAAAAGGGGTTTACGACAATTAGAAAGTTACAATCAGAACTTGTTGACAGTCAGACAGGGAAGGAATATTGGAATATACCTGTCCTCCAGTAGTTCTTGGAATGACGGAAATTGAAGCCATGTCAACATAGGCCTGAGTTGTGATAAATATATCTACACAGACCTGAGACATTTATGGATGGCTTAGATAGGAACAACAGATTGCAATGAAGAGAAAATGATACATTGTAGATTATTGATAAGCAGATGGAAACACAATCAGTTAAAATTGAACATCTATCCTATTGGTATACCTGATATTCAGCAAATTCAATAGCCATGGTCCTTAGAGTTTTGTCTGCTGGTTGTAGTAATTTATGAGCCTCCTGAATTCAAAATTACGAGATGATTTAATATTTTGCAATGAATCCGACAATCTCTGAAACAAAAAAAGAAGCATGTTTACCTTTTCACCAGCAGACATATTAGCTCTGCCTTCAGCCTCTCTAGAAGAAAGAGCTCCAACACCAACAGAACACAAAACTATGGAGAAGATGGTAATCATATCAGTCAAATTATAGATGTATTATAAGAAGTGAGAGTTGGTGCTTCTAATATATATATGATTTTCAATGTGCATAGATGGATTCTAAGTCATTGGAAGCACATGCATCAATATAACCTAATATATAAAATACCCAAATAGAGTGAGCAGCATACCTGATTGAAACACCATAAGCTTCCCTCCTTTGCTTTTCATCGCCAAGAAAGCAGCCTAGGAGAAAAGGAGTTGTTAGACACAAAAGTCAAACACATGTGGAGACTAGTAGATATTATCCTCGGCATTTGTCCCAAAAAAAGGAAGAATGGTTCAGTAGAGATTATCTCAGTACCAAAAGCATGCAAGCTTGACAACATTGGCCAATTAACCTGAAATGTCACTTCATTGATTGCTTTTAACCAGATAATTAACTTCTATATTTTTATGATAATCAATGATGATTGAAATGTCTAAACTAGTTGACAATGCTCTTATGCTTACTAAACAGCAAACTCATGAAATCGAGGAGGCCATCAAATGTATCCAACTTCTACTTGTTTTACCAATCACACATGCAGGCAAACATACCTTAACTGCTGCACCAAAAGCAGATTCAGGAGTCCTACTTTCCTGAAACATCGTTGGGATACTATCCAGCAAAAGCTCTAGGTGTTGACGGCACTGAATTCCAACAGAGAGTAAATTACAAAAGGAATGGAAAAGAAATTAGGATAACAAATCTCAAGAATAGCAGCCAGACTATACAACATAATGACAAACAAGGGAAAATTAATCAGGAGTTCCCAAATAGAAAATAAATGGCCCATAACTTACCTCAGATAGCTGAACAATGACATCTGTTTCTAACGGTGTATAAACATCTTGCACATCAGGGACAATGAGCATCAATGGCTGCAGATAAGTGAGAAAAATCAAATTCAAAGCCAGCGGTAATCAGTTGAAATTCTCCAAGATTCCAGGATGAAAAAGAGACGGCACCATCCCGAAAATCATAGCATTCAAGGGATGCAGTGTTCAACTGTTAATTGGAAATAAATTTTATGGCATCATAAATGGAATAAATAGGATTTATCGTGGCAATGAAATAACTGTCAAGTCAAGTAACATATACACAATACAATGGTTGAGCCTGTAGCCCAGTGACCGAAGGATTACATGTAGCAAGATGATGCCCATCTAGTTATGATCCCGAGATAACAGATCTCTCCTCTTGCACCCAACAATTACAAAAGAAGGAAAATACTAAAGCAACAAATCACCTGCTGCAGCGCACGTTTCAAATTATAAAAGTGGATTGTTGAGTCAAATGTAGCAATTCCAACAAATGTCCTAGGACCTTCCTGCAAACACACACAGAGATTTATTTAACTGTCTGATGATTAGGCAAACAAGAATTTTAAAATCATTGGTAACATAATCATACCCTAACGGATGTTCAGTCTCATTAATTATGAGCTACATACGCTAACAGATATGCAGCAGGAGCTACTCCTTAAATGATTCAGGTATGAACGCCTTAATATGCAAAAGGGCGTGATGCAAGTAACAAAAGCAAATACAAACTATCACTAAAGAACCCCAAATAGTTGGAACAGGGGCAGTTACTTAATTTCTAACACCAAAATAGTAAAGTCTACAGAAACATGTAAACTAAATAGATATTCAGAACAGGGTATATATTATTGACTGATTCACATAAAACATATATATACGATAGAAAGTTGGAAATGGTGACAAAACTTACAGGAAGGTCTGAAAGAACTTGTTGAATTGCATTGCAAGCAGCGGCAGTAGCACCTGTTTGTATCGCATTCATTGAGACATCTATGAGGAAAAAATAAACTGCTGGCATTGGATCCCGTACCTATTAGAAAAAATAACGATATTAATTTCAATCCATTCCCAGCCTGTCTGATCATCAACTTCTCCAAAAGGACGATTATATCAATAGCTTAGCTAGAAAGGAAATTTAGGTGGTCGTTCACTAGATAAACAGTACAGTAAGTATAGAGAAAAATCATTTTCCACCATAGTAATAGGTTATTTTTTTTCGGGAAAACACAAAATCAGAGGACAGAACACTTTGTCAAATACATTGGTAGGTTCCAGACAGCATAAAAGGAAACTGACAACTTATGAAGCAAAACCAGAGAATTTTGCATTTATAACCAGAAAATTTCACAAACTAACCATGTATTCTTTTGTAGCAACAAACTCGACGGTTCCCCTACATAGCTCAGGTCTTTCATCAACATCCCTACGTCTACCATCTGGACCCAGATTACAGTGATAGTCACGGGGAGTCTCATCAGTGTATCCTGTGCAAAAAAAAAGTTGATGAGGCAATGAATCACAGAGCATCGACATCATCAGAATCCCAAAAGATTATGACATAGAAAATATATAAAGAGTCTCTCTTAAACAAAATCACAGCACCATTTTCAACAATCAGGTGAAATCCTATTTTACTAAAATGTAGGCTTTTTGCTAAGAATATTCAATTATTTCATAACTTGATGCATACTATTGCAGTTACATAGCTATGACTTCAGAAATTGTGGCTAGTATTAACTAAAAACAGTAACATTTACCACAGAAATTACAGATGAACTTCCTTCCTTGGTCAATGAACTTCATGAAAGGATTTATGTAGCCCTTACAGCGTGAACATCGAACAGGTCCACCCTCACCAAAGTCCACAACCTGCACCATAGCATAGGTTAGCACTACCAACAATTTATTCTTTGGAAGATGTAAAAGGAAAACTTGTATTTCAAACACACAAAAACGCTTCACAATGACCTGCAAAGATACTGGTATACGCAAACAATAAGACCAAAGGAGGAACGCAAATACAAACATGAATAGCATAGAAACCGAATGCCGACATGCTTTGTTTGGTTAGACAAGGCTTACTTGTATAGGCTCTTCAGATGGAGGAGAAAGCGCCAGCGGTTGCACCATCAACGCAAGTTGCATGCCAGATGTAGATAGAAGATCAACTGTACATGGGATCTATTACGGAAAAGGGAAAAAAAGGTGTCAAGTTCCTAAAAGACAAGGAACACAATGAAACAATATTGAACTGCAAAGAAAACACATCCTACCATCAAAAAACTTATGCTTCATTGTTACCTGATTGATTGTGCACCTCATGTAACGGGGACTACAATTTCCCGTGTCTCGAACTATATAATCACTAGTAGCAGGCTTCAAAAAGTAGAAGAGGAATTCAGGGGAAAGATATAGCAATTTGACAAAATACTCATAGAGAAGATACGACATCTCAGACTAATGTCTGGATTGAAATTTGATCAGGCATACACACCGGGGGAGGATTAGCCTGATTACTCTGGCGAGTTTCAAACACAACTGGGCTGGAGCTTGAACCTGGCCTTGGGATTTGATTCGGATCAATCCTTGAGGGCCCAGGAACAGAGGCACCAGGTTGGCCAATGGCAGAGGGTATGGTGGTCATCGACTGATTTGGTAAAGGACCCATGCCATATCTTGGTGGTTGCATTGAGCCAGGAAAGCCTAGAGGTGGGGCGACCTACCAACATTCAAATTTGAAGACCATCAGAATCTGCCACGCAAAGGAAATACATCAAGTGAAAAGATTTTGCACCTACATAAGCTGTTGCTTAATTGATTACAAGACAGAACGCCAGTTCAACTCTTTCACAGTAAAAATAATACGAAGATCGGTCAACTAGGATGGTTCCCGTCTGAAAGAATTTAAATACAAATCTACACTAACTTGTGATTAACTCACGGCATCACATGTTTTCGTCATTCTATACATCGGATCACAAAATCTACATAAAAGAACATAAACCATGAACTTATGTGGACGTACCTGCGCTGATGGTGGACCATAAGACAAGCCTGATACTGCTGGCCTGCCATGAGGGGCCCCAGGAAAGGTTGCTGGTGGAGGCATTGAAGGGGCAGTAGATGGAGTTAGCGGTGAATTTCCAGAAATAGGATACGTACCGAGTGGCTGTGGAGGAGGTCGAGCGTAAGATGCTGCAGGAGGCTGTGCATATAGTGACTGTGGAGTTGGAGCAGCAGCACCAGGGAACTGGGTTCCGCTCGGAAATCCATTACTGACTGGACCACCAAGCATGCCTGAAGGAGGAGGCATAGACATGCCAGATCCAACAGGTGGAGGTGAACCAAATGCCCTTGGCCGTGCACCTGGAGGAGGTCCTACAGGAAAACCACTAGAAGAAGTGGCAGGCTGCGCCACTGGTCCTCCAGGCATTGACGGTCTAGAGCCAAATGGTGGCTGACTAGAAGGTGGACCAGTGGGTCTGTTCAAGGGTACATTTGACGGAAACCCAGCTGGCTGTGATACCGGAGGGGGACCACCTGGTCTCGCCATCCCAGCAGGAGGTCCAGACCGAGACATAGGTGAAGGCCCACGTTGCGGAACTCCATAAGAAGGGGATTGCTGAGGAAAAGGTTGCGGTGACTGACCAAAAGGAGGAGGTGGTCTAGGACCTGAGCCAGGCATCATCGGAGGTGGTCGATTCAAGCTCAAGTTCTGCATATTGCCGGCTAAAGCATTTGAGTTCCCTTGTGAACCCGGGTAGAAATTTGGTGGCCCAGGATTTTGCTGGTTGTTGGGTCTAGGTGCCCCTGGAGGCATAGGAGCAACCATAGTTGGATACCAGATGGAGATCAAATACTAAACCCTCCTCACCAACCTAAAGATTCCAGTATGTTGCCAAAATCTACAAATCCAAATTATCAATCAGCAAATGTAAACAATTAAAGAAAAATGAAGTAACAAGAGAGGCACACAACAATAATGATCCGATCAATTACAATCACACAGACTTGGTGGCAGTGACTACACAACTTCTTAGGCAAATACTCATCCAAAGGCAAGATTTTTTATATTCCTTCAGATCATACAGAACCATCAAGATCATAAACAAAGGGGACAAATCTACAAAAATTAATCAGAGGTAATAAATCGGGAAACCAAAATCTGATCTGAAGAAAAAAAAAA
>VBRH01000233.1:67871-82301 GCA_014578085.1 Cardamine resedifolia | reverse complement strand
TCTCCTCTTCTTTTTTTTTTTTCTCTTGTTAACTACTAACGACGTACCAGCCGATGGGTACATGAGATCAAGTTTCAGAATCCCACCCAATTCGGTGTTATTGCTGCATCAAAATATAGCTTACTTAAAGCGGAGGGAGGCAAATTTTCTGTACAGTGAAGCTCATTTGGGTCGGTTTTAAATTCGTGTCAAGACCACCTCTTGTGTGGACAGGTCGAATCTCTCTCTTCTTTTGCTCAAGAGGTGACATAACCAGCCTTACAAAAGTGGTATCTATCATCTCATCCTTCGCTTGAGCTTTCTAATCCGTTGCTGCTTTGGTCCACAGAAGAAGCAGCCTTCACTGCCTCTGCACACATGAGAGCAGCTGCAGCTTTCTGGATCGCCAGATCTGCTCTATACCTCAAACTCTCTGCTCTTTCCCGCTTGAGCTTCGCCAAAGCCCATGCTCGCCTTGCAGCACCAGCTGCATCTCGCAATTTGTACTCATCAATATCTGTACTATTTTGTACTTCTTCCAGATCAAGACGCTGAGATCCGTTGGAGTAACCGAGAAGATTGGAACTGGGCAATTCAGAATAACCTGCATCCCATCGTTCACTCGTGTTCCTCATCCCGTTGATTCTTTGCGACTTGTTTTGGTGATTCCTATGATATCCATTTCCACCGGTTGAGAAATATCCCATGCCTAGGTCACGGGGGGAATATGTTCCAGGAAATACCGGATGCGTAGGATATTCATTCAAGTGCTCATAGCTTTGATTTGAATATAAAAATCTCTCATCCCCAGAGGCAAAACCAACAGGTCTTCTTCCTGCTAGAGAAATGGAAAATTTGGATTAAAGCCAGACTTTACATAGGAAAAATATAGTCACTAGAGGATTATAAAAATAACTTACCAGATGAATTATAGACATCATAATCTCCCAAAGCAGTACTATGCTGAGCATAAACAGAGAGTTTCTTCTGTGACCTGTGTTTTGTTCCCCTGTGCTTCACTTCCAAACCTCGAGGCTTAAAACAGAAAGCAAACATCGCTGGCTTCTCGATAGGTGACTGTTTCTTCTGTGACCCACAGGAATTTGGAGTGTTTGCTTTGCTCATAACCAACTCCCAGTCTTTGAGCTCTCGTTGATATTTTTCCCACAGAGGTGGCTGAATTGCAGGGGTAGAAAAACAAGTGTTTACGTTAGGCACAATCAAAAATATTGGAGCAGAGTAACTACATTATTGTTGAACCAGAGATTAAGATTAATCGACAAGGAGTAAAGCCGATAGACTATAGAGGACGCTATAGTTCTGGACTTCCAGACGTCTCCGTGCAAAACAAACTATAAAGCAAACTACCAACAAAAAGATGCAATTTGTCCCCTAGTTGACATTCCTTTTTGCATATAACACCCAATGAGTCATAAAATATCCTAAAAAACAGACTATGTAATACCTAAAAGACACTAGCCCTACTGTCCACAAATCGGCATATCACCCCAAGTACAAAAAGGTCTTATGTAGAGCCTAACCATGCAGATTTTGAAATCTCAGGACAAACTGAAAGAAAAAGACAATCAAATAAATTAATTAATTAAAGGGTGGAAAGGCATCAGAGATTGTACCTGAAGATGCCTGATTAATGGCATTCCTTTCCTCTGCCTCTTTGTTATCCAATGCTCATATATTGTTTCCATTGATTCCAAGGATCCAAATCCAGCTATCAATTCTTGAATTTCGATTAAGGTAAAGTGATCACACTGCTTTACATATGAAGCCTTCTCAAACATGTCCATTGCCTTCTCAAACATGTTATCAGTGATCTCAAAAGAGCCACTATTCTCAGCATCCGAACACTCACGAATTCTCAAAAGGCACTGTTCATCATCGCTGTCCATGTCATACAAAACACGTGAAGGATCCAATGCCATCTCAACATCAGTTTCAGTCTGCCGAAAGTATTTAGAAGAGCTGCGAATAAATTCAGTTTCTGTTCCACCAAAATTGTCCTTTCCTATCATGCGGATGCCAGGGATAGGAATATTTCTAACTAAAGCAGCCCGAGAATTTCTATTGTAGCACTCTTCATGCATCTCTTTAAAAAGAGACCACTGGCCCCTATCAGGGAACTCCAATGTCCAATCTTTTCCACCTTTCCACATCATAGCATGTGTAAACCTATTCGTCGACCCAGGTTGCAGAAACTGATGTGCCCTATGTGAGTATTTAGTTGTCCCTGAGATTTTCACCGCAAGTCTCCATTCATTATTATCAAAAGGTTCCAGGAAAACCTGAGCTCCATATTCTCTCCAGCCTCTGTCACCAAGAGTAACTAAAACATTGGCATCGCAAAAGCTAGACTCCAAATCTTTCTGAAGACCTCTGGAAACATCAGCAGCAGACCTTCTAATTCTTTTGTTCGGAAGCCCCTTGTGGAGGGAACCTTTGTTTTTCGAATCAGAACCCCCAGAAGGTAATGAATAAGACACTTGGGTACGTCGCTTCTTAGGTCCATTAGCCAAATTAGTGTTCAGAAAGTCTCCCTTTGAATCCGACCAACCATGTGAGAGATGGCCATTTGAAGAACTTTTACTTCGATGCCACATACTTCTTGGAGCAGTGGCCTTGGGACTTGAAGTGCTGCTATCTTGAATATTCACGGCCAGATTACTTGACTGCGGAGTACCATCCTCAAAACGATCAGATACTGGAATTTGAATACTAATGCCATTTACCGGAACGTTAGACCTGGTTTCATGCTTATGTCTGACAACAGAAGAACTGACTGACATCAAGTTTTCAGAATCAGACCCCAGCTGCTGCCTTTGAGATGGAGTATGAAGGTCTTTTGTCTCTTGTGCTTCTTGCCCTTTTGAAGAAGTGATAATTGGTCCATCATTTTGGCCCTTACTCTTAAGGGAGGGTTCAGAATGTTCATTTGTGCAATCTACCATATCATAACCTCCAGCAGTCACCATATTGTGATCAGTTCCCAGGAATTCTGCTGAATCATGACCCATCTCTCTTATCATTTGCAGGTGTAAACTGAGTAATAGTGTAGATGGTCGAGCAGTAAAAGGAAGTGCAAATGAAGATGTATTTTGCTTCTTATAGCAAACAGATGTGGGGCAGGCTTTAACAGACGGCAATCCTCTAGAAACAAGGCCAGAGCTGATTCCATGCCTAGATCTCTTCTGCATAACCTGATGTTGAAGATCAAAAAAAAGACAAAACAAATTGGTAGGAGAAAAATATTACTAAAAACCAACAAAGCAATGTACCAGAATCATGCATTAAAGAATCATTGTACCTTCTGCATGACCTTCATGCTATCGTGTGTACACTCTGCAATTGATACTTGCTTAACCAGCAAAGAATGCCTCCTGACATTCTGTTCCAAGTATGAACACTTTGAATGTTTCACTTCATGAAAACTGAAGAATTGAAATGCATGCCTTAGGAAACCTGGGATGCATGAAACTTGGAGACCAATTGAGAAAACTGGCAACTGCAAGTCAGCATCCGCTCCTTCTGCTCCTTGCTTATTAGAATGATCTACTACCATCAAGATACGGAATATCAACTGAACAACTTCCATTAAGCAGCCTTCAAAAATTAGATACCTTAACCCATCTTGGCTATTCAGGAAAATCATTTCCAAACGAATCCTTGGCCACAAAGTCACAAGTGATCCATGATGAAGTAAAAGATAAACACGTGAAAGCCAGTCAACATCCGCCATAAGAAAGTAGTTCATCAAAGAAATAACTTCTAAGCTGAGGGACAACTCAAACTGCTCTGTGTCATTCCACGGACAATAAAGCTCCAGAAACCCAGAATCTTCAATAGGCAAAAACTCTACATCAGGATCCGGGATTTTTGACACATGAAGCTGCTTCAAGTCCTCAACATTATTATCAACTGACCCCTTGTAGGTTCCCTTTTTTTCTGTATGAAGTCGTTTCCTATAGTAGACAATAGGAAATATACTACCATTAGGAAAACTAGACCTTTCCGACAAGGACTCATTCCTACTCGGTCCAGGTAGTCCACATGATGCAAGAGAACTAGCAGATCTATCTGTGTATTGTCCTGCACTGTCCCTAACAACATCCCCATTCACTTTCACAGTTTCATTAGATGTCATTATTTCAGATTTTTTCCGTTTTAATACAGTCTTAAGAGTGGAAGATTTGTCCCGATGCATAGACCGAGCCAACCAGGTGATGATTGGTACTGATTCCATGTCACCCATGCAGCTATCATCTTCTAGCTTTCCCTTCTGCTTCTCCTCGTCTTTGGTGGATGTATCCCCTTTTATTTTCAGAGTAGACTTGGACCCTGAAGAGCGCCTTTTCCGTTGATTTTTTCCAGGAATTTCAGTAGGGAACAACAGAATTTTGAATCTTTCACCCTGTAAGTTGATCCACTCCTCATCACGATCATCATATTTTACATGGTGCAGCTTCTTGTCTCCATCGTAACCATCCACAAACCCATGATACCAACTCTCATCCAAAGGCCAGAAAACTTTTATTTTTTTGTTTAACAACCAGTGTGAATCCACATCTGAAAATGATATTTCATAAAAGTGGCGCCTTTTCCGAACTTTACCCTTCCCATCATGCTTTCTCCTTGGTCGCAACAATCTATCATCAGTGTCATCTAAGACACATTTGGAACTAGGCAACTCAGACGGAGGATTAACTGAATTCTTACCAGAAGATAATGGATGCAATCTACTGGCAGATGGTAAACCAGGAGTAACAGAATTTGAAGGAAACTGGGTGAAGTTTGGATCAAAACGGGAAGACAGCATTCTTGCTGCATTAGCTTCAAGATTCTCCTCATCATCTTCTCGTAATACCTTGGATATTCTACCAGAAGTATCACCTGAAGACTTGGCCTCTTTTCCCACGTGTCTGTTTGATGCTGAGGACTTCCTTTTTCTGCTATTACAATTTGTTTGTTTAGCAACCAGCTGGTCATCTTTTACTGGAGACTGATTAGAATACCCATTTTCCAACTGCAATTGAGCTGCTGAATTAGATTCTTTGATTTCTTTTTCAGAATCCTCTTTGGCTTTAGAGAGCTGATCCTGAGCACTAGATTCTTCACCAGTTTCCTTATAGATCTTATCAACCAGCTCTTCCAGACTATCAGATTCCCCTGTAGACTTCTGTACTAGGCCATTCTCAAACCTACTCCTCCCAACAAAATCTCTCCTGCGTCTAGGAACATAAATCATACTACCTGCCAAACCAACTGAAATCCCTTGAAGTTCACTACTGTCACACAATTTCTCATCCAAACCCACCTTGGAGTCCTCCAAATTGTGCAATACTGTAGTGCCATTGCATGCCTTATCCAGAATTTTCTCGTTTTCGCTATCAACTTTCTTAAAGCTACTTAAAGAAACAACTTTCCTACTCTTCTTGTCTTGTTTCAATCGATCAGCATCATTCCCAGACCTATTTTTCCTTTTAAGGCTCTTTTTAACGGAATCCTTGGAAATGCTAGACTTATACACCGTCTTAAGATCTAAAGACCTTGATTTCTTCGAAATTCCCACTCCATTAGAGTTCCCTAGTCTATTTTCCATGAAAGCCACCTCGAACCAAAACCCAGAATCAAAAGTACCCAGGTCTCAAATTCCATCATAAACACATGGAAACATTTTTCAGATCTGTGACACAAAAACCAAACCCAGAATCACAAAGTTACCCAAAGTATGAAAAAGAAGAACACACAGGTTACCAAAAAAGACAGATCAAACCCCACTCCAGGATAAACTTATGCATTGAAATCCAAGCAAAAAACAAATTTTCCAAAATCAAGCAAAATTTAACTGCAAAATGAAGAAAAAAAAGAGAAATTTTGCATGCCTACCTGCATCACTTTATCTGACGACATCGAGTCTCTTAAGGACCTTTATACTCGCCACAATCCCAAAATCAAAATTAGGGTTTCGGTAAATCGGACTGCGAATCGGATCCCTAAATCAAACAACCAAAAATTCCTTTTTTCCCAAAATTATTCGTTCAATTTAGCGGAAAATAAAAAAAAAGCAAAATTTGCTGCTTCTTTTTTCTTTTTTAACCGTGAGAAACGGGAGAGCTAGGGTTTCGTCTTGTTTCGCGAGTGTAAGGTTTTTTCAGTTAAGAACCATATAAAGAAAACATATTCCAAATAAAAATCGGATGATCGATACCGTCCGATCTCGACGCGTTACTAATTCTACGGTTCTGATTTATTTTCGAGTAAGCACGATAAAAAAACTCTGCAACAGAAAAGATATTATGGACGTTTCAGATCCTCAGCTAATAAATATTTTTGGACGGTCAGGATTTAAAGCTTTCCTCAGACAAAAGATTATTGATTTTTCTCACGTGTGTTGCAAACCTACCACCTAGCCAACAATTGTTAGAGACATCATTCAACATAACAACTAATTATTATTATTACTAGGGGATAATTTAAGAGTACAAATCATATAAACTAGTTTATTCAAACAATTTATATACTTATCTCTTTGGTAGTAAAAATACCCAAAAAACTGAAAATATATTTTATTTCTTTATTATGTGATCTTATATCCAGTTTTTTATAAGAATATTACTATTTTATGTATGTAATAGCAAAATAAAATTAGTACAAAGTTTAGTTACTATATTATGATATATGGTTAAGAATTTTTTTTTTTTTAATTCATAAGATTTACTAAAGGATTTGTTTTGTTTCCGTTTATAAAAATATGTTTCTAAATCATCATAAATACATAAAAGAAAAAGAAAAAAAAGCATAAACGATCATAGATTTCATCTTTTATTTAAAAATTCGTTAAAACCTTTAAAAACCGTTAAGAAATTCAAAAACTAGTTTTGGCAAATAGATTACTATTCAAATTAGGTTTAATTATATATCTCGTCCTTTGGAAAAAAAATTAGGAAACATTTATTTTTGTTTACTTCAAATAACATTATATCATCTAAGAAAAGTAATTATTTTATGCTCATAAATCATAACCAAAAGAAGGTTATATAATTAAAATCTAATTTGAAAATAAGGTTTCGTTCGATTTTCTAATATAATTTCCCGTTCGATTTTTCTAATAGTAAAATTTCCGGTTTGATATAGAGGAGATAATAGATCGATCCTCTTGAGTGACCTCCTTGTCGTGTATAGCTCAGTAGCCCTAACCTCTACGATTGCCACAGACCACATCCTTAAGTAACCCTAATTATCTCGCATTCGATAGGAATCGCTTTCCGATATTCTCTTCTTTCTCGTCGTCCCTCAATTCAATTTCTTATTTAATTAAAACAATCAGCAGTACATTTTTGTCGCTTCTGGTTTCGAACCCTAGTCATCATCCATCGCTTTATTGAATCGCCGTCCATCAGAGTTTTGTGGTTGGTCCCGTTTCAAGGAATTTGCTTTTAAAGATCATTTCTTTCGTAGCGAAAAGGGAAAATTGTCGATTTTTTCTTATCCCTCCTTCATTGCTTTTTACTTGCTCGATTCATCTTCCGTTTTCGTTCCATTCCTCGAGACTTCCAGCTGAAATTGAGCAATTCAGTTTCTGGGTTTTATCAGAAAACGCTTGTGGCTTATCTTTATATCTGAATCGTGATTGTTTGAGTGAGGAAAAAGGATGGTTGGTGGTGGAAACAGGAGAGATGAAGGATCGATGCCGATTCAAAACACCAACTTGTTTGCTGCTTTGGATTCTTTGAGGAAGAAGAAGAAGTCAGATAAGGCTGGTAAGAGCAAAGGTTCCTCAAAGTCCTCATCACGACAAGATCCACAAAAGGAGCCTGAGCCACAGGTTTTCTGGGCACCTACACCTCTCAAGGCAAAGGCTTGGGCTGATATTGATAGCGACGATGAAGATGATGACTATTACGCTACCACTGCTCCGCCTCAGTCCGTTTGGAGCACTTCTGAAGCTTCCCATTCTGATGCAAAAGACATTCAAGCTGAGGTCACAAGTCTAAATCTTTCATTTGCTTTTTATTTATGTTTATCATTTTGCATTGGACAAGTGATTGGATTGTTTTGTCGTGTCTAAGCTGCAATTTCCCTTTCGTCCTTTTGGTGGAATTGTTAAACTGGTTTATTATGTTTCTTGCAATAAGCCTCTAATAGATTTCATATGCTTTCAGTGATATGGCTTGAAACTACTCTTTTGAAGGACTTGGGAATTCAATGATTTTCTTCGGTTTTATTCTGTTGTTGATTTCTCTCCCAGGCTCTGTACTTGTCGGATGGATGACAAATAAACATATTTCTGTTTTGTGTTTCGTGGTTGTTGTATTGACTCAAAAGAAATTCGACTGTTGCTTTGGAATACTAGCATATATTTAACTGTAAACCTTTGTTGTTAAAGAAATTTTCGCTAGGCAATATAAATTTGGGCTCTGGTTGTCTGGAATTCGTTGTTATGTACCTATATGTTCATTGGTTTCTGACTTTCTGATAGAGATGCGGGTGTTTTCAATGTCGCAGGAAAGTGAAAGCGAAGAAGATATTCTTGATGAAAGCGACGATGATGATTTGGAGGAAGAGCATGAGCAGGGAACAGAGATGCAAGTTCATCCGGAAGCAGAGCCTGAGGTCAAAAAAGCTGCTGAAGTTCCTGCCCCACCTAAGGAGGCAGAGAGGCAACTTTCCAAGAAAGAGAGGAAACAGAAGGAACTTGCTGAGCTTGAGGCTTTGTTAGCAGATTTTGGAGTTGCACCCAAGGGTAATAATGGTCAAGAAGACTCTCAAGGTATTACACAATTCTGCTCCACTCGTTGGGAACATTTAACTGTGTACACCTTTATACACTGGCTGATAAAACCATGTAAGGTAATACTAACAGAATTTTCATCTGCAAATACGTAACAGATAAAAAAGAAAAGAAAGAAGACAATGGAGAGGGAGAGAAGGAGGAGAACGCAACCGGAGAATCCAAGGCCTCAAAGAAGAAGAAAAAGAAGGAAAAACAGAAGGAGGTAAAAGAATCTCAGGATGAAGTGAAGAGCAACTCAGATGCTGCAGGTGAGTCCGCTGAGCAGGAGGAGGAGGCATCTTCTTCCATTGATGTCAAAGAACGGCTAAAGAAGATTGCATCGATGAAGAAGAAGAAATCAAGCAAAGAGGTGGATGGTGCTGCAAAAGCTGTTGCACAGGAAGCAGCTGCGAGGAAGGCCAAGTTGGCGGCCGCAAAGAAGAAAGAGAAGAAAAACTACAATCAGCAGCCTGTGAGATGAAATCAATCACCCACCATTTTGATATAAACACATGTTTGGCTCTTTTTTGTTGATATTAGACTTGCCTTTATATAAAATATTTTGATGGGAATGTGGTTGGGTCGTTATTATTATGACAAGAAATAATGGTTTCTATTTCTCTTTGAATTTTTTTTTGTTTCCATTATTTGGGATTTAGTTTAAAATCGTATCCTTAACTTGGATTTTGTTTTCAACTTGGAATCGAATTTTCTTTTTAAAACATGTTTTAAGAAAGAATTAGATCGTCATAAATGTCAAATTATTATTGGGAAACCTAATACTAAAATTATTTTCTCTAGCGGTTTAAAAGTTACAGTAGTGTTTATTCGACAAAAGAGTGGGTGGTATTTATTCGCCGCGAAGTAGAAATGTTGAGAAGAGTGATCGGAAATGTCGCCGTCCGGCGTCAGTTGCAGCGAACGCTATCCAGTAAAGCTGGTGGAAGTAGAAAGGCCGGCGACGTATCAGCAGCTGTGGATTCGATGCTTCTGCGTTCCCTCAAGGAACATTACCTAGAAGTTTCCAAGATGACCCCTCCTCCGGTTCCTTTCTCCTCTCTATCTGTAGACTCGTTAGTTTCTTCTATTATAGTATTGTTACTTAAACCCTAAGTGAACTCTAGTTGCTGCTTTGTTCACTTAGGGTTTTTGGTGGGATTGAGATTACATACAAATACAATCCATTGATGTATGCTTTTCTTACTGTGTAATTAGAAGCTAGGTTTTTGTTTTTGATTTGATTGCAGAAAGTGAGTCCTCCTTCGCCATTTGAGATTGTGAAAGGATCACTTGAAGGAACTGGTGCTGTTCTCAAGAAATCAGTTGGAAATGAAGAAATCAGTCTTTTCGTTATGCGGTTAGCTCACGGAGGTGATGATGAAGACGATGATGGCATCAACCAGTTGTTCCTTCATGTGGCTGTGTCAAAGCCGAATCAAGTTGATTCTTTGCATTTCCTTTGTGGCCTTTACCCTGATGCTTTGGGTATTCACTCTGTTTCCATGAGGCCTAAACTTGAGGATTTGGAGTTGTCTGATGATCCTAATCAATACACTGGCCCTTCTTTTGAGTTAGTTTTCTCCCTTTAAACTTCTCTTTAGTCTTTTTTAGCTTTCGATAATTTTTTATTCAAGTTTCTAGTAATTCAGCAATATGAGATTTTATAGGTTTTGACTAGTAGTAGAATGAGACTCATGCTGTCCTTAATTTGTCTACCCAAAGTTGCGAAAATCGAGTCAACTGAAGAAGAATAGTCGTATTATTATATAATGTATTGTTTGAGAACCAATAGATTATCAGTGGTCTTTATAGGTGATTTCTTTCTGTTTTAAGCTCTCTCGTCTTACTACACTCAGAACTGTCTAGGTGGTATTGAATAGGCCAAGTAAGTTTATCGCCATTTCTGAAATAGTCTCAGACTTTCTTGACATTGGCTGATTTTAAGAAACAACATTGCTGGTTTGTACCCTTTTTTTGTTTTTGTCATTTTCTGGTTGACGTTGGGAAATGTGAATTTAGAATGGTGGTAGATGTGTTCTAGATTAAATGGAAGTAGATCCTTCAGTTACTGTTCTTTCTCCTTTGACATATTTGCAGTGAAATCTCAATATTGATACTCAAATCAGTTTATTTGTATCATGGAGTTTTAAATCAAGGATTAGTCTTTGGCCTGTTTTTTTCATTTCTTCTTTCAATGAATATATCAGTTGTCAAGAAGAATACATGCATTCAATTCAGCATTCTGTTTGTTTTTTCCTGGATACAACATGGGAACTCACAACTGATAGCAAAGATTTTTGAATTAACAAGTAAGTGTTTCTCTAAATGTCTTTGCAGAGAGCTTGATGAGAAGATGAGAGATGTATTTCATGGCTTCCTAGAGGAGCGAGGTGTGAACGAGAGTCTCTTCCCGTTTCTTCAGGCATGGCTCTATGTGAAGGATCACCGTAACCTACTGCGATGGTTCAAATCAGTTGGCACATTTGTTCATGAAAACCCATCTGCAGAAAACGCCGCCTAGAAGGACATATCTTTTTTCAGTCTCTGGATAGGGTTATGAGGTTAATTAATTGTTTCAGCAGGGCACTTTAAAGTTTAAATGATACAGCTTAAATGTTTCAGGAACTGAATCACTTTTGCTTCTTTCAAACTATTTTAAGAACATATGCATCAAGCTGTGATGTTAATTCAAGAAAAAGTTCATTTTTATTGACCGTGTCTGTGTGAGCTTTCTTTTCTAAAAGGCAAAGGTATGATCTTTAGGCTGGCTCTGCAAATGACCAGTTCTAACACTCTGATAGTCTGTTTTACAAAACCAACGAAGCCAGTGTCTTGTAATTTTTTATCTAAGGTAATAAGATAGTCTAATTCATTAAATTTTGTTGTCCAGTATACAGTTTATATTTAGTATATTTCATGTGCCGAGACTCCATGAATAAGGCGGCAATTCAGCTGCACAAGATCTCTGGATTTCTTATAGAGAGAGGCTCTCTTGACAAATTCAGAGAATAAATAAAAACAAGTATTTGGAACACGCTCAAACTCAGTCACCGATTCTCGAATCTCCTACACACTCAGAGGGTTCCAATTCACAACAGCAAAAAGCATTTACAGAACAGGATCCTTGCCGCTTTCTTTCTTCACCTTCTTAACAATGAGAGACTCATTTTGTGTAGGCATAATGCAACACGGCTTTCTTGTACCGTTTTCTCAGTCATAGAGCAAATCTCAGACATCTAGATAATGTTGCTGGCCAAACCGTTTTCAACTCTTTGTTCACTTCGTTGTTGTTGTTGTTGTTGTTGCAGTTGCTGCTGTTGATGGTTATCATTTTCCCCAGAAGAGAGCGAGTTTAAGATCCCTTGGCTTGTCAGATCAGAGTTCTTCTCCCCAACTTCACTCTTGCATAGAGGGCAAGAGGCATTGATTTTGAGCCATTTATCAACGCACTCTTTGTGGAAGAAATGTAAGCATGGCAGCTCTCTTAACTCTTCGTTATTCGCATATTTGGCTAAGCAAATGCAACAGACCTGCAAACATTGTTAATAATCAGAGGCTTGATTGTATGTTTGTGTGCAGTCAAAGTGTAAGCAAACTCACTGCGTCTTCTCCTGAAATCGCACGTTCATTGGCTGTTCCAGCCGCCACAACTCCACCTTCGCTTGTACTTGAACCATTGTCATCGCCACTACTTCTGCTTTTCTTCAGCTTAAACTTATGAGTTGGCAACGCATTTATCGACTCAGATGTGGCACCTCGAGGTTGAGTTAAATCTTCTCTATATCCGAGGATTGAGATTATGCACGGCAAGCAGCAACATATTGTTGTGCAGAGGATGAAGGGCATCGCATAGCCAATACAGCTAAAGGTAAGAAACACTAAACATAACCTATATCATGTAAGAGAACATACATATGGGTCAGTCTTTGACAATTGCATCCTGAGGTTTGAGTCCAACTCCGATATAACCAAACGAATATTTACCTGTACAAGTTAGGAGCCTCAGCTGCAGATGAATGCCCTCCAAATATCCATACATTACCAACCACAAACCACACCGCAAAGAAGCAATCCAGAGCCATTTTGAAGTATTCCACGATAACTTTAAGTCTGGAAGACAAAATCAAAGACTCAAATCAGTGACATTGTCAACACAAAGAATGATGTCCGACAAAAAAGACATCTAAACGAACAAGTCTAGAGAATAAGCAACACTTTGAGAAAACGTAATTCAAAATCCAAACTTCCGGTTGAAACGGATCATCCAGAACATGTGCACATTAATATATTTACCTGGCAGCAGTTATGAATCCAGGATATCTACTAACACGAGAAGAGGTGGTATTGGTCTGTCGACCATCTCCTTCAGATGTCCTGGATATCGAGAAGGCAAATGGTCCTGCTGCAACATTAAGATTAGGACGATGCTGGCCAGGATCCTGTTCAGAAGCCTGATTTGAATGATAATATCTCCAGTACAAAAGTGGGAGTGTTGCAACACATCCACACGCATAACCCACAATCCAAGCAAACAACGGTGCACGAGGATGCTCATGTTTTGACAAAGACAAAACGACGATAGCTGCAATGATCTGACCAACAGTTAGGAATAGTTCAATGGAAATCCATAAGCCAGAATTCAAAGGACTTCTTCTACGACGGACGCTTCTAGGATTAGATCGCATAGAAGAAGAAGAAGATGCTGTCATAGCTGGCTGAGGAACAGACATGGGAGGAACAGTCGAAGGTCTCTCTTCCTCAGGTTGTAAAGGTTCCAAAACGTTTGAGATTCTATCATGAGAAGATGATGATGATGCAATAGCGGCATTTTTTGGAATATCAATGATGACGTGCTCATTTCGGCTAAGATTATTCTCTGATGATCGTTCCATGAATGTAGAGAAAGTATCAGGTTGATTTGTAATACGATGTTGTTGTTTCAGAAGAGAAACACCCATCTAGGTTTTGTCCACTGTGCTCATACCACACCATGGAACTTAAACTAAGGTCCTGCAAATCCATCAAGAAACACACAAATCAGGATAAAGCTTAAACCCTCAATGACCTAAAAACCAACCACGATATAAACAAAACAAAAAAAAGTCACCAAATTTATTTCTGTTTCAAGATTTCGCACATTAAAATAGATCGATCCAACTACAAAATACAGAGCTCAAGCTCACACAGATTTTATTTAGGGCAAAATAAAAATAAAAATAATCGAAAGCAAGATCGTACATATCAAAACCTACATGGGCAAAGATTTTTCAGAACAAAAGAAGTAATAACAGCCTCCAAAAAAAAATCGTAATCGACAGATTTAGCAAAACCTAATTGGCACCTGGAATTAATTTCACAAGAAAAGTAAGCAATTAGGGACAAACCTCCTTCAATGGTTGATTTCTCTTTCCCTCGTGGTCGCAATATAAAATTGGAGAGCCCCCAAAAGAGAAAACCTAGAAACCAAGACAACGAATCCAATTTAAGAAAGAGTCAACTTTTTCAGCAATCGAAAATCCTTGTTGTTGATCGTATAGTTCTTCAAATCTTTTTGCGATTATTTTAGATTTTTTTCCTTTGTTCACCGATCGACCAAGAAGATAAAAAAAAACATTTGTTTCTGGATATAAAAAATCGGAACCAAACAGCAATCACACAATAAAAAA
>VBRH01000233.1:57501-67790 GCA_014578085.1 Cardamine resedifolia | reverse complement strand
GAATGATGATGATTCAGATAGTGATGCTTCTTCGGCTCCTTCCTTTTTTTTTTCTCAACAAGAAGAAAACAAAAAGTAAAAAGTAAAAATGAGCAAAGAAAACAAAAAAAATGAGAAGATATTGCTTCTTTGACTTGTTACCCCCTGTTTTTCGGTGCGGCGCGTAAGCTATATATTCTCTGTAAGTTGTCAAAGAAACGGTTTTTTAAACCTTAACCAAGTTCTTAAAGTCGCCTTATTTCATTTTATTTCTTATATATATATATATATGAAGATACAAACATTAGAGAATAGCCTGTAGGCTAATAATTTATTGGAACAGAAAAACAAATTAAACTTACCATCGTGTTTGTTTCAACATAGCGCAACCGCAAATGAAAACACATTTATTAGCACATTTAAAACTTTAGCAATGAAAGCCATTTTTCCTTTGGTCAATCGCAATAAAAGCTATTTAAACTATAAAATCTGACCAGATTTGAAGTCTCTAATGATTTGTAGTTATATCGCCATCTTGTAATTAATATTCACCGCCGCATCATAATCCAAATCCAAATATCTAATGATTTAGTCAATTACGATTTAAAAATTTATCGAACATGGGGCACAAGGTAACCAATCCCTTGTATTACCACTAGGTCACCACTCTTTAGTTTAAACAATCATACAGAGTCTTGTGGCAAGCTTTACTCACTTATAAAATGATTTAACCTATTTAACTACGAACAACTTGCTTTACAAGTGTTATCATTTCTATTCACTATCATGGCACCACCAAATTCAAGAACTCGAAAAAAACATTTCAACAAACAGAGTCTTCCATTATTAATACGGGACAACATACAGAGATATGCTATATACACATAAATATAAACCGAATAACATTACATTGATTCATTTCTTCCACTGCGGGATCCGCTGCACGACAACCTAAACCAAAGGAGAATGATCTCAATGAGAAAAATATCATAAAAACGGGTACATTGGCATTTGCCATTTTCAAAATTAGTATTATTTACTTGATTACTTCAAAACATTTGAACTCTTTTTGTCCCCATGTAATTGCAAAGGTAAAAACATTTATTTAATGATGCTCAATCATCATCTAAGTTTACATATCTAAGTAGGTATGTACCTTTCCTGAGTTTTCTTTGTTCCCTACTATTGTTTGACACGCGAGTCTCCAAGATTCCGGCTTCTGCATAATAGTAAGACTCAGAATTTTATCCGAATTTTCATATCTAAGAAAGGTTTAGGAAGTGAACTTAGTCATCATATCACAAAACCCTATAATCACATTTGAAACCGGAAACAATGCTCAATAATCACATATCCAAACAATGCAAAACATGTGAATAAAAGATTAATATAGAGGTAGATAAAAATTGATGAAATAACTAGCCTTCTTCAGATATCGGTTCTCTGTATCTGTTCTCTCGTTAAGAAGATCTCTGCCGTCTAGTATCTGCACACAAGAAAGACCAAATGAATTTTTTTTTTTAGCTTGAGTATTGCTCATCATACATAATAGACCGAACACAAACTCATAATTTGTCTTTATTTTCATCAATTGATATCCATGAATGCTCGGAAGATCACAGATCACACATTTATCATCATAAATTCATAATCATAATCAAGAGATAAAGATAATGAAGTCACTTGCCTCCACAATGCAAGTTCCACAACTTCCTCCACCTCCACAGTTCATCACTTTTCCCTAAATCATCAAATCAATACTTCAATGTAATTAAATTGTAGTTGAATTTTGTAATTAAATTGATAATTAAAGAGGTTAAAAAAAAAACTAACGTAAGCAGCGTAGAGTTCGATTTTGTTATCCTGCATAATGCTTCTCAGGAGCTTCTCGCCGCTCACAGCTTTCGCTTTATCCACCGGATACGACCCGTCGTTCCCCGGCTTCGGCTGCAATACACAACGAAATATCCTTTTTGAGTTTTGAAACGAATTGTATCAAAAATCAACGAGAAAATCGCACCGATAGTTACACCAAAGAACTCGAGCTCTATCTCTGGAGGCGTCGCGGCAGAAATTTCCTGCGAAGTTGCTTGAGAAGAAGAGCTGTTACAAGAGAAAACGCGAGCCCTTCCGCTTCCAGAAACTTTCCGATGCTGCTGAATTTGTACGTTGGACTTGGAGAATGAGAATCCGAGGTTGAAACCAAGTGAAGCCATTTCTCCCGGCTGATTTAGCTTCGGCGATGAATTTTGGTACGAAGATTCTCCAAAGTAGAGAGAGAGATAAACTGCAAAGCGCGAATTATGTGGACTTCAATCTTCTACATGTTATTAGGCCTTATATCTGTTGTTAGCCCATTAACAGCCCATTAAGCGAGAATTATGTGGACTTCCGTTTTTTTTTCTTTTTTTTTATGTTCACCATCTTCGAGTTTTGGGATATTCATTTTCTGATCAGAGAAATTTTTTTGCCAAATTGTCTCTACATGATTTTAACAATTCATCCCCCTATATGTTATTTGAAAATTTTAAAACCAGTACACTTAGCAGCGATTACAGTTAGTTTTATTTTAAACATAAATATTTACGTGTTGCAATTAGAATTACTCTCTATAATATGTTTTGTAAATAGAGCAATTTGATCAACTGAGAAAGAATTATAAATAAATAAATATATTGTTTTGTTTGGACGTATATTGTTTTTTAAATCTGCATTAAATGTAACGCATACTAAACATTACGTGTTTAATACGATTCCCCCGGAAACTCCTCAAATGATGTTGCTTTTGCAAAAAAAAAAAATTCACTGGATTCTGGTGTAGTTTCATTTTCTAAAAACTTGTTTCTATAGAATCTAACAATTTTTTTGTTTCAATGTTGAAATTCTATAACTTTCAAATGATATATTAGGATAATTACATATTGCTTTAGGATAAATATTAAAGTCCAAATATTATAAGGATTATGATCCTAGATTTAAGAGGTTTGTGCTAATCTAGCCGACCTAAGCTTTGTATAAAGAGCTTTGCTTGATAATTCAATAAAATAAGTTGGTTTGATATCTACTTCTACGTTATATACCACATAAACCACTCATTGTAAATATGATGAACTCTTAGGAAATCCAACTCCAAATGATAAACCACTAGCCCACCACACTCTTGGCAACTCTTTTTACATATATATCTTCTTAGGATTCATGTCCTATGGAAGCTATCTCACATGCATTGTTTTTGGGTCCTGCAACTAAAAAAAGTGGTGAAAAACTAATTTTGATTTTGTGTGGGAAATTAAGTGGGAAACAATAAAGCAGAAGAGTCAGGGAGACAAGGAGATGACTAATTATGCAAATAATTAGTCATATACTTGTTTGCCACCGCTTAATCAACATTCACCATCAATCCGGTTAATAGTATAGATTTGTCCTCGTATATATTTGACAGCTGTCAAATAATTATTGATCAACTAACAATTCGATTTATTGATGTGAACCCTTAGTATTTTTATTTTACCAGTCTAAAGTTATTGTTTACTCTCTATCAGGTAATAAATTAAATTAACTACACATAGACCAAAATCATATGCCTCCTATCAAGAGCATCTAATTAAGGTTTGTGTAATAACAATAAAGCAAACACGTGTTCCCATACAAAAGACAATTATACTTCTATCAACCCCAATCAAACTCCGGAGACACTAATTTAAAAATCAGCTAGTACTAGTTTGATGTTTTCAATATACTATTCCATCTTAAATATATTGAACCGATGATTATTTTGAAAATTCACACTCATACATTCTACCCTTAATCCTAATGAATGAATAAATAAATATATACGAGTTTTAAACTTTTTATTGACAGTGGCATTTTTTTTTTTGGATCTACCTCTTTGATAGTCCTACCCCGTCAATTTGATTTTAAGGGGCGTTATTAATCATATAAATTCCTTGATTATACTTTTTCCTTTTTGGTTTGAATTCGATTTAACCCTGGAAATTTGTAAGTAGGAATGATCAAAGGAGCATTTTGAAGTGGGAAAATCGTCATGAGTAGTTGTAAAATCGATTTCAGTCAGAAATGGGGTAATGTCCAACTCAGATTATAGTATACTAATTCGTCTATGAGTAGCTCACAAGTTCTCTCTCTTACTCATGTTCAGAGTAAGAAATCAAACACTCAACAACTCCCATCTCAATAGATTATCGAATATGCTAATTATAAGTGTCACTAACAACAATCGTCCATCTTGGCAATCAAATGAGCCTATAATGCATTGCTATTCTTCTTCCTAACCGTTAATTTGCCCTAGATTGGAGAATTTCCAGATTATTTTAATTTGAATTATGTACCAAGATTAAATGTATTTAAGCTTGTTAAAGACGAATACATGAGATAAGTTTTATTTGAAAGCGTATTACTTTACTTAACATCAGTCTTACTCATAACACACTATAATATTCTTATAACTAATCGATTTAACCACCACATATGACATATTGACATAAGAGTAAAGTAGCTATTTAGCAGTGTACTTATACAACCAACTTTTTGTAAGCAACAACTTTTACCAAGTGACTTTGGGTGCGGATTGGTTAGTAGTGTGTGTTAGTTAGATTTGGTACACAAACTTAATTAATAAAGTAGTATAAATCTATGATACCTTAATTAAAAAAAAAAAAAGGTCTTTAGTCTATGATGCCATGATTTTACAATCTTACTTATGTTCGTCTTTTGGCTAAGATTTTGAATCATACTATTATATTTGAAAGATGTGATAATAATATTATGGGGGAATTAAAATAATGTAAGAGAAACCCAATAAAGTAAGTAAGATTGAAGAACAAAAGGACAACCTTTTTTGCCTTTTTTGCACACTTACCCAGAATATAAGGTTTCTCTCTTCTCTCTCTCGTTGAGTGTGTCCATGAAATAATACAGGGAGAGAGAGAGAGAGAGACTGTAATGGAAGAAGTGGTGGCGAAGTGGCCACACTGACACACTTGTTGATTGATGATGATGAACCACAATAATGGCGAGCGAACTACTGATGTTGATTCTCGTCTCCGGCAGAAAGAGCAAGATAAGCTCTTCTTCCATGACTTTCTTGGCTCCTCCAAGACTCCTACTTTAGCTCCCACTTCCATGGCTGACCACTGGCTACCACCGGATAAGGCGTCTAAATCGGCCATGTCTACAGCTTCCGCTTCCTCCGCCGGTGGATACGGTGGTCTCTCCTCGACCTCCGATCTCGGTTCTGCTCTCCCTCTCTTGATGTGGTTTATGCTGATTCCTCTGTAAATTTAGGGAATCTGTCTATAGAAAGTCACATGGATTCGATCTTGAAGTTTGATTCTTTCATTTCCCTAGTCTGATTTAACAATCGAGCTTTGGTTCACTATGATTTGAAACCGTAAAAGATCATGCGAGTTAAGTCAATTCAGTTCTGATTAAAATCTCCTAAGTAGAAAATGGAACATCTTTGAGTTGAAGTTGAACAAGATGTGAGTGTACATCATCGTCTTGTTGCTTTTCGTTTGAATAAATGTATGAACATGGATTTTGTGTGAGCAAGCATGTGGTTGATTGAGCTCTAGTAGTGAAATACTATTTCTTTCTCTCTCTTGTCCAACCATAATGCCTCTGGTGGATTATTAGTTGGGACAGTGGGAGTGAATTTGACTGATGAGTTTGGTGGGTCATAGACGTTTGAGGCTGTGATGCTTTTTATATGAGTTGCTCTTCTTTTTTACTTCTCTCTCTCTCTCTCTCCTTGAGTTAATAACAACTACTGCAATCTGAAGTTCCTTATCCATATTATATCGTTTGTTTAGTTGAAAGACTCAGCGGCGGGGGTAGTCATCTTGATGGGATACAATTGTTTGGACCAAGAAGTGACGTTTCCGGCTCTATCATGAGCAATCGATTCTCAGGAAGCAAGAGAAGTAACTCTGATTCACACTTCACGACTCAAGAGCATCCAGAGACTCTGCATTGGTCCAAGGTAATAAAAAGCAGAACCTTCATAACTTTTACCATGTTTTTACAGCTTCATAGATCTCAATTTCTGTAATCTGTTATCATTGTCGTGACCTAGTTGCTTAGAAACGGACCTGGTGGACACTCCATGAATGTGAATCCTTTGGCAAACCAACCTCCACGCGGAGTAGGACAGATCAGTCATTTGCTTCATCAGCTCTCTTCAAGCAGGTTCAAGGATGAAAACGTGGGCACATCTGTTATCGCTCAGACAGCTGCAGATGAAGGTTCGCGAACAGGGATAAAAGGTCCCGCTATCTTGAGTTCTTTTACAATGCCAAACCCGAGCAAGCTCGAATGTTTTGACCCTTCAAGGTCAGTTAGCTTCTTCTAGTGCTATTGTCTCTGGTCTTTTGATGCTCTGTCTTCAAGTCATTTCAATACACTTTGTTTGTATTTGCAGTACCGGAAATCAGAAAGACTTGACTTCGAGTACTAAGCAAATGACCATCTTCTACGGCGGTCAAGCTCATGTCTTTGATGATGTTCACCCGAACAAGGTGATTCTCTCTCTCTCTCTTGATATTCAAGTAATTTGACTATATTTTCCATATCCGAAGAACGTAGAGAAATTGGAAAGTCATTTTTTTTGCAGGCGGATGTGATAATGGCCTTGGCAGGTTCAAGCGGGGGCTCGTGGTCTACAGGATTGTCTCATAAACCGAAGTCGAAGAACAACACGAGTGACGGTCCATACAAACTAGGCCAAATTTATGAAGGAGGTATCTCTAGAGAAACACCTTTTTTGGCCCCAGAATTTCGTGCAAGGCCAGGTGGTTATCAAGCCACCTCTGGTGCCTGTCACCGGATCTTTACACAACCAGGTAGACTTCTTATTGAATAAAATCAGATATCAGCAGAAATTTCGGTTAATTTCTTTCAAAATACACAGCGGCGTAGAGTAAACAAGTCTTGTGACTTAACAAAATGAGGATACGAAAATGAAGAGTTGTCAACTGTTCTGGGTTTTGTCAGTTTGAATCTTTTTGTTCCGGCCATTAAAACATGTGCATATATGATTTGCAGGTAGAGAACATCAAGGAAGCATCATCACTAGGGGCCGGGATGCCAGAGATCCGGTTCACATATCAGATCCTGAAAAAGAAGCCACATGACTAAGTCTGAAAATGAGAGATAACGAGTGTGGCTTTTCTTTTAAGTTGTTATTTGGTCGACTAAATAGCATTTTACAATGCTCTGTGCCTTTCTAGGTTTGTAATCAAACTTCTCTTCCTCAATGATTAGAATAGAATAGTTTCCCATAGCTAATATATAACCAATTGGTCACCCTAACTAGGACTATAGAATTTCATATCTTTCTGTGTGTAAGGCTGAACATATAGATATTGGATATTGCAAGAGATTCATGTCTAAATCTACTCTGGCTCTACTCAGCTGTAACTCGAAAGGAGAGTCACTTTATATCACCTTATTTAATCCCTTCTTTCGAGTCACAGGCTTTTGCAGTAGATGCTTGACTCCTCAGCCTGTCATTCTTAGAACATTCCTCCTGCGACTGAGAAATTTAGCAATATATAACTAGATGACTCTTAGGTATCCAAAAGCTTGTCAGTTGTCAGTATAGACACTTAATTCCTCTTTTGTGCTAACCTGGAAGGCTCTTAGTACAGTATAGCATTTTCTTTGCTCTGCAGCTGCAGCTATATACTTTTCTTTTGCCGTATCCCGAAGCCTCTGCTCCTCTTGAAGCCCAAGTTGTACCTTTCCTATCTTCTGCACTTTAAAGATTTTGTTACAACATATCATACGGCTAAAGTTATGCAAGTTGGGCTAGATTCATGCTTTGTGCCTCAAATACCTAAATGAATATAACTGAGAGTACCTGTTGGATTCCTTTCATGACTCCTTCCATTGAATCAATTAACTTCACACGGCCAGCAGGAGTACAAATCACGTCTTGAAACTACACTCAAGTCAAAGGGTTAACAAAGAAAAATGGTGAAAAACTGAAAATTTTTGACACACCAAGAGATATACTAAAAGTGGAAAGCAGAAACGTAAAATCAACTTAGTATGAACCTAGCCTTTCTTAACGATAGGTACATAGTATCTAAAATGTATAATGTAGAGAGCAGTACAAAGGAGATGATGCTAGACACAGAAGATCTACAAAACATTAACACATGTATTTACCTGTGAACCTATTGAATTCAATAATGATGTCTCCTTTAGCATCAAATCTTTTATTTCTAAAAGAGCATTGTATGTTGCATAGAGCTTCCTAGTTTGCTGAAGTTTCTCCTGTTTGTAGTCAGAAATTGAACAAGGTTAGATATTCAATAAGCTAGTAAGTTCTTTTCTAATAATGAATCAAACCTGCAAAGCAACAAGGCATCTATTAATTAGACTATTCGAACCTGAATACAGACATTCAGCTCTGAGAATCTTCTTTCGTATCTGCACGGAATGAAATACTGGACTTGAGAATGCAACAAATACAGCAAAGAGGAAAGTCGCCATAGTAAAACTGGATTCCTAAAAGCTAGAGGCAACACAATTTGACTCCTGACATGATGATTCCATATCTTTACAACATAATGAAAGATAATTAATCATTAAACTAGAGGAAGTGGGGTTAAATAAGATTCATTGTTGAATGGGAGAGTTTCACTGGGAAGTTGTACACAAATAGAAAGTCCCAAATGCAGGGCATTGTCTTTGAAGTAAGCAAGAAGTGAGGAGAAGATGGACATACTGGAGGAGTTCGGATTGGCATGGCACATCATCAATCTGTCGCTTCAGAGACACTATTTCTCTTAGTTTTGCTGCAAGCTCCTACAGTAAAACAAGGGGAAAGCAACCATAAAGCTTCTTAAAAAACATTTGAAAATCTGAATCTCCATGATGCTCCAAACCAATAACTAAAAGGTATAAAATATAAATAGAGTTTCTCTCTATAGCATAGAAAGAGTACCTTCTTTGCTGAGGTCAGATCATCCAAAGACTCAACCAACAAACCATCTAAATCTTCCTCTGAAATCTCACAATCACACCCCTTTGCGACTCTCTCCTCCAAATCAGAAACTGCATCTTCTAAAGCAGAACGCTTAGCATTGCAATAAGACCGGACTTCAGATTCATGTTTTTCTAATTCCTGGAAATACCTGCAACTATTGAGTTTCACCACATAGGACCCCACTCACAATTTAGTAATAAGAACATAAACTTATTCACCTTCATTGATCTCAAAAGCGGTATCAACTCCTGGACTGAAACATCAACACCTTCAGCGCTAATTCGTTCTCGCAACTGCTGCAGCTCATCCTTAACATCACATTTTCTCTGATTCTAAGTTACAAATGGGCAACAAAGTAAAACCTTTCACTTCAGTGTTTGATAAAGAACACCAGCCAGTGTAAGATAGATAAGGAAACAAGAGACTTCTTTGCTCATAAAGGAAGAAGCAAAGCACCTGTTCCTTCACTTTGGTACTCAACTCTCTTATGGAAGCTTTCAGATTTGTCACCATTTCCCCAGAAGTACATTTCTCCTTCTAAGAAGAACAAACCTCTGGATTCAGAGTATATCACAATTTGCCTAATCTAACAGATCAATTTATCATCCAATATTCCAATCTTCGAGCACAAATTATGCAGAAGAAGGCAAATCAAGCAAAAAAGTTAGATGAAGCTCGTGCTAACCTCGTCACTGATATCTTCTTTCCCCATCACCCACTTACACAAAACCGGGAAATCTTCCTTCGCCGCCGCCGTGATCTTCGAGAAAGAGAAGAGTATCCTTTAAAATCCGTCAATCTTCACGCCGGAGACTCTGACTTCAGGGACTCAAGATCTCAGAGACGACGACTTTCACCGGCGTTAGAGTTTGCTTTTAAGATTCATAAATGGCGTTTACAAAATTTGCGTTTGCGTTTTAAATTTTACTTTTTTAACCAAAATTTTAGACATACCAATTCAGCACAATTATGGTCTACAACATCGGTCAACAACTTTGCAGTTACAATTTTCATTAGCTTTTAGAAAAAAAGAGTTTTCCAAACGTTCAAATATAAAGAGTTAAAGATAGTCAAGCAGCTTAACCGAGACAAGACCAAACCGACGTGAAGGAAGACTGTCGGAAATTTGAGAAGAAGACTAATATTACAACATAAGTTTTCACAATTCCTCGAGATCCCAATTCGGTCAGATCATACAAACAACATTTGTTCAACATCTGAAAAACTATCCTGAGATCGAGATAATGGCCGAGAGAGAGAGAGCTACAAGTTAAAAAAAAAACCAAAAAAAAAAAAA
>VBRH01000233.1:4871-24923 GCA_014578085.1 Cardamine resedifolia | reverse complement strand
GTTTGCTTTCTAATGGAGGTGGTCTCAAGTAATTCGCATAAGCGGTTAATAATATACGACCCATTCAGTGAAAACCGCTACACCAGCTCCGAAGAGCGGGCAAAAGTTTAGTTTTTTTTTGCGATTCGTGTAAAGTTTGGTGTTTTTTTGGTGATTCGTGTAAAGTTTGGTGTTTTTTTGGCAAAGTCAAAAGTTTGTTAAAAAAAATCTAACGTCCGTCTAAAAAATCCGTTAAATCATTTAACGGCGTTGTCTTTTTGGCGAGTCAGCACACTTTAGTTAAATAGTTGGCGAGTCAACAAAAATTTGGTGTTTTTTTGGCCAGGTCAAAAATTTGGTGTTTTTTTGGGATTTATGTAAAGTTTAGTATTTTTTTGGCCGAATTCCTAATTACAAATATAAAAAAATTGGAATGATAGAATCAAGGCCCTAAAATATTATTCTTACGAGGCCCAAACTAACGAGATAGTGAAACGACGTCGTTGTTATTTTCTTACCGTACTCACGCGCCATACAGCAGCGCGTGATTGTCAATTCCTGAATATCTTCAGATCACAGGCCATCATAATTTCTCCTCCGAAAAAGAGAGAGAGAAGGAAGCAGATCTTATCATCACGACCATCGCAATAAACAGAGAGAGAGAGAGGATGTCTGGTGTGGTTGTTCTTGGTCATGCGAGCTCTTGGGGCGCAGCGTTGGTAAGGATCTCGCCGTACACTTTCTCCGCAATCGGAATAGCCATCTCGATCGGTGTCTCAGTCCTCGGTGCCGCCTGGTAAATTCAATCTTCTTCTCCTTCCCCAAGCATTGACCAATTTGATTTGAGAATCCATCGTATTTCACCAATCTTTTTTTATTGCTTTGTCTTAAATCAGGGGAATTTACATTACGGGAAGTAGTTTGATTGGTGCGGCCATAGAAGCTCCCCGTATCACTTCGAAGAATCTCATCAGGTATGTTAAAGATTCAAGCTTTTTTCTAATTCTAGTTTTGTTCCTTTGGCGGATCAACTCACTGGACGTTTTTAGGGAACTGTGTGTAGATTCGATGTCTTGTTCTGAGAATCCATCGAGCTCTGAGCAGCTTAATTCATATTCGTTTTCTGGATATTTCAATGCCACTTCATCTAACTTTGGTGTGTGATGACTCACAATGGATCATGTAGGAATGCTTGATAGGGATTAGTTGTGTTTGCAATTTGTTTGTTGTTACAAAGCTACAGGCTTGGTCAATGTCAACAACGTCATTACCATGTACCATTTCTGAACCATATTGAGCAGAGAGTTTGGCTCTAATGGGTAGTATTAAGGAATATGCTTTAATATGGTGTTATCAGAAATTTAGGCTTGGACTTAGATGCTAGAACTATGCAATGACAAAGCATTTCTTGTTCTTTTCAATTGTCCCAGTGTAATCTTTTGCGAAGCTGTTGCTATATATGGCGTTATTGTTGCAATCATACTGCAAACAAAGTTGGAGAGTGTCCCATCTTCAAAGATGTATGACGCTGAGTCTCTTCGAGCTGGATATGCAATCTTCGCCTCTGGAATCATTGTTGGATTCGCCAACCTTGTATGCGGGTCTGTATCTTCCCCCTTTTCTTGTTACGGTTTTTTTTTTCTTTTTCTTTTTTTTGCATTCAATCGTGAGATATGCAACTGAGGTCCACATTTCCGTTGCAGGTTATGTGTAGGAATCATTGGAAGCAGTTGCGCATTGTCTGATGCTCAGAACTCCACGCTCTTTGTGAAGATTCTTGTGATCGAGATCTTTGGGAGTGCTCTGGGGTTGTTTGGAGTTATTGTGGGAATCATTATGTCTGCACAAGCGACATGGCCAACCAAATAGATATATTCGGTCTGTATCTGTTGTGGTCTATTTGCAGATCTGGAAAGAAGATAGCTTCTTGATTATCTTCATTGTTATATGGATACTGATGTCTAGAAGAAAATGCTGTGTGAAAGAAAACTGAGAACCACTTTTGGATCACCTAATTTTTTGTATTTGTTTAAAACTTTGGAATAAGTCATTTTGGAGAACATCTTCATGTTTGTATTATCTTTGGTTTCTCTTATAATCAAAGACAAGAGTTTGTATATGATTTGTTGGTGGTTCATAATTGAAAATTTCATATCTCTATATCGTTTGTTGTAATTGTTCTCAAACTTCACTTTGATGATTTAATTCTGCAAGGTTTTTTTTTTTTAATATATATTTCCTTATTCAAGAATCAATGTACAGTTGGTCTGTATCCAATTAAACCAATGAAGTAGTCCAATTAAACAATTTACTTACCAAGCATAACCGGTTTATCCTAAACCAAACAAAAAAAAAAACATATTTCGGTGGCTGTCCCGTTCCTGGAACCTGGAGCTAGCTTCTTTTTTTTGTTGGTTGTGTTTGAGTAAAACCCTAAACATAGTAGTCAGTCACTTCATCTTCTCCTCCACCGTATCCTTCAATCATTGTCTTCCTTCTCCCTTTCTCCATATTTTTAGCGACCTCCACTCCAAGCTCAAAACTTTTTCTACGGTGCCTGTGAGTATTTACCGTTTTTCGTTTCCTCGCTTGTTTTTTTCTGGGTTTTAGTTTCTGTAAGATTTTTTTTCCATAATCCGTATTTGAATGCGAATTTCCTCTCCTTTATCTATTATTTGGTAATTTTTCTTCTATGTCTCGGATTTAAAATTTTTTGGACTTGAGATATATTTGAGTAGAGAGTTTTGGTCAGATAAATGCTTAACAGTCTGCTGGGTACAATTTATTGAGTTCCTGTTTGAAATTTTAGTGTAGAAGTAACGAAAAAATGCAAGCTTATTGTGGAGTTACTTCGATGGGGTCTCTTCAGCAACCTGGACGAGTTCAAAGATCTGTCTTTGTCCCAGTTATGTCTCAAGTCACAAAATTTTCTCAGCAACTGAAGTTCAATTTTCCCAAACCTTTCCGTTCTTCTTTTCTTGAAAGAAGCTTGGTTTCTGAAAGGAGAGCGTCTTCTGTCTCGGTGCCTAATGTCGAGATGAGCAGTAAGAAATTTATATTTTCAATGTTTTTATTATTATGTTGATTATGTGAAGGAAATTTATATTCTGGTTTTGATTTCTTTTGCATAATTATGACTGATATGTAGGCAATGAAATCCCTTTTGCGGACTATGGTCTTGGTGAAGTTGATCCAGAGGTCCGAACGATCATCACTAAGGAAAAAGATAGACAATTCCGGAGCTTGGAGCTTATTGCTTCCGAGAATTTCACGTCCAGAGCAGTCATGGAGGCTGTTGGATCATGCCTTACCAACAAGTATTCTGAGGGACTACCTGGTAAAAGGTAATGAAACATATCAGATTGATTATTGTGACCATCTTTTGTTCTTCTTGTTACTCATCTGCTAGAGTTCATAGTTTTTTTTTTTTCTGTTGCCATGTCTCACAGATATTATGGTGGCAATGAGTACATTGATGAGTTGGAGACACTTTGCCAGAACCGGGCTTTAGCAGCCTTCCGCTTAGATTCTAAGAAATGGGGGGTTAATGTTCAGCCATTATCTGGTTCACCTGCTAACTTTGCTGTCTACACTGCCATACTTAGCCCTCATGATCGGATCATGGTTAAGATCTCTTACACTCTTCACCTCAGCTATCCTTGTGTGCTTGAGATGTTGAATGTAATGGATTGTTTGATGCATTTAGGGTTTGGATTTACCTCATGGTGGTCATCTTTCACATGGGTTCATGACAGCTAAAAGGCGTGTATCTGGAACTTCAATATACTTTGAGTCCATGCCTTATCGACTTGATGAATCCACAGGTTGTGCATTTCTTATGACATGGTCTTTGCAACTACTTTTGTATGAGGCTATTTCCTGATGTCTGAATATTTGAACAGGCATTGTTGACTACGATATGCTTGAGAAAACTGCTACTCTCTTCAGACCAAAGCTTATTATCGCAGGAGCTAGTGCATACAGCCGAGATTTTGACTATCCTCGCATGCGGAAGGTAGAAACACAACCTGGTTCTTGAAAATACCTTTCGTGTTTCTCTCTAGTTTTGGCTTTCAGTAGCATCTGATATTTCATTTTCCTCACAATTTGTATGAATTTCTGAAGATCGCAGACTCAGTTGGTGCTTTTCTGATGATGGATATGGCTCACATCAGCGGGCTTGTGGCTGCTTCTGTTGTAGCTGACCCTTTTGAGTATTGTGATATTGTTACAACAACTACTCACAAGGTCTGTGTGTTCTGAAATCTGAAATGTAATTTCCATCCTAAATTGACCCATGATCTGATAGTTTTATAATTTTTGTTACTAGTCTTTGAGAGGTCCGAGAGGTGGCATGATCTTCTTCAAGAAGGATCCAATTAATGGGGTTGATCTTGAACCTGCCATAAACAATGCTGTATTCCCTGGATTGCAGGTTGAGATTTTCACCATTGCTTCTAGCTCTCTTAGATAATTCTTCTTTCAACGTGATTAAAATTCTCTGTGTTGTATATTTGTAGGGTGGCCCTCATAACCACACAATTGGAGGATTAGCAGTCTGCTTGAAACATGCACAATCACCAGAATTCAAGGCTTACCAGAAAAGAGTACTCAACCTTTTACTTGATCATTAAGTTCTTCTGTAGCGGATAATGTTTGTAAATCTAACTTGCAACAATCTTTTGCTGCTTGTTTAGGTTGTGTCTAACTGTAGGGCTCTAGCTAACCGATTGGTTGAACTCGGGTTTAAGCTGGTTTCTGGTGGCAGCGATAACCACCTGGTCCTCGTCGATCTCAGACCATTGGTAAGTTTACAAGCTGTATTTATGGCCTGAACCAATTGACTTGTTCTCAAACCGTAGAGTCCAATATCATGATGTCGTATCAATCTGACATTTTTGTTGTGGTAAGGGATTGGATGGTGCTCGGGTTGAGAAAATCTTAGACATGGCATCTATCACTCTCAACAAGAACTCTGTCCCTGGTGAGTTCCTGCCCTTATTCTCGGTTTTCTTTTGCCCATTTGAAAAGATGTTAGTCAATTCCGAGAGAATCTCTTTTGGAATACAATATCAAGAAACAAGATATGGTCTACAGAAATGGAATCGATAAGCAGAAGTTTGTAGAACACAATCGTTAAGTGCTCTTGATATGTGTGTGTTGCAATTGCATTTGTGGTTGGGGTTGTTCTTGAAACTTAGTTTGTGAAATGTGAAACAGGGGATAAAAGTGCATTGGTTCCAGGAGGAATAAGGATAGGATCGCCTGCAATGACGACAAGAGGACTGTCAGAGAAAGACTTTGTGGCGGTTGCTGACTTGATCAAGGAAGGTGTGGAGATAACGAAGGAAGCGAAGAAAGTTGTGTCAGGATCAAAGCTGCAAGACTTCACAAAGTTGGTGACTTCTGCTGAGTTCCCATTGAAAGAGAGAGTGGAGAGCCTTAAGAAAAGAGTCGAATCATTCACCTCTCGTTTTCCCATTCCTGGCGTTTAAAATCATTCATTATAAACAGATCTGATCATACACTTTCTTTTTCTACTCTTGTTGTTGTACCTTGTCATTATTCAGTCCTTTGGTCTTTTAGGGTTTTACTTGCCTGTGTCGCAAGTCTCAAAGCCACATTTTTAAATCGAGAGAAAAAAACAAAACACATAGTGTGATCTTTTTTAACTATATTCAAAAGAAATTGCAGGTTAATATTGTTTTTAACTTTTTGTGGAATGACTTTGCGTAAGACTAAAAATATATATGTAGCTCTTCTTTCTAAAAAAAAAAGAAAAATTTGAAAATTGAATTAGCGTTAAGAACAAATATTTCGCGGGATGTGGCGAATATATCTCAAACCCAATCTATTTCTCTCCAATGCAAATATTCTCTCTTCCCTGTCTCAGGCAGCCTCTCTCTCTCTTAAAACAGAAAGAGAGGGATCCGATAACAGATATTATCTGCCTTGCTTAATTTTTTTTATCTCCCACCGGAGTCGAATAATCGGATCTCTGACGTTGGTGGATCATTTTTCTTCTGGCGGCGGCGGCCAGGACCGTGTTTCGCTTTCTTCTTCTCCTCCAGGTGCCATTGTGATTTTGAGAAGAGCTTTATGTCAATTCGTCTTTTCGTCAAAAACGTATGTGTTTGATCAAGGATTCTTGTTTTCGATCCATTGAAGCCGGAATCAAACTTTGCTATGTTTCGGATTATGCCTTCTCAAGTTTTGATTGATTGGAAAACTCTTTTTTAAGTTTTGGATAATGCTTAGGCTTAGATTTTTTTTTTTTTCTAGCTTTCCATTAATCATCAATTTGATTTTTGTTCTTCCTTCTATAGAGAATCATTAGTTAATTTTGAGTTTTTGTGCATGGATCCACCACAGGTCTTCATTGGTAATTGCTGATTCGTCAAGGTCAGCAATGGAGGGAGTTAAATTTCCATTTGGTGGAATCATTAACGATTTCAATGGAAGAAGAAACTGCTATAAACAAGACTGGCTTGCTGCCTTCAATTCTGGTGTTAGGTCTGTTTCTTTCATTTGCTTCTTATTTCATCAACTTGGCCTCCAAATGCAAAATTTTGGTTTTTTTTCTTAATTATGAATTATTTTTAGGATATTGGCACCAACTCTGTATATTTTCATTGCCTCTGCACTACCTGTGATTGCATTCGGCGAGCAGTTAAGCAGAGAGACAGGTTTGCTATATCGTTTTTAAGTATATCGAATATATATTAGAGAACATTGTGTGATGGTTTTATCACTCTCTCTTTGCTTTTAGATCGAAGTCTTGGCATAGCAGAATCATTAGCATCCACAGCTATTTGTGGAATTATTCATTCGATTTTCGGTGGACAACCTCTGTTGATAGTAGGGGTTGCAGAACCCACAATTATTATGTATACATATCTCCACAGCTTCAGCAAAGGCAGGCCTGAATTGGGTCACAAACTCTACTTAGCTTGGGCTGGATGGTATATCTCAACACAACTATTCGTTTCTGTTTCTGTTTCTTCTTTTCTTTTTTTTTGCTAATTCCTCTTTCATTTACATTACAACTCTTTTGTTATCTTTTCTTCTTTTATATCAGGGTCTGTGTTTGGACATCAGTTTTGCTTATCCTTCTTGCTATGTTAAACGCATGCAACATCATCTCTAGGTTTACCAGAATTGCAGGAGAACTCTTTGGAATGCTCATTACCGTTCTTTTTATCCAAGAGGCTGTTAAGGTTCTGATGTGCAAATTTAAACATTGTACAAGTCATACAAAATTAAAGTCATTTAAAGAGATGTGTTGTTTCCTAATGCAGGGACTCATCGGCGAGTTTCTTATCCCAAAATCTGACGATCCAAGTTTGGAAGTGTATCAATTCCAATGGCGGTATACCAATGGTCTTCTTGCCGTCATCTTCTCATTTGGTCTTCTTTACACTGCTCTCAAAAGCAGGAGGGCAAGATCATGGAAATATGGCTTTAGTATGTGAAAATTTCCCTTGGGGTATATATAGATAAAACTTGATAGAATCATTGAACAATAACTAGCTTCATAAATGCAGGGTGGTTACGGGGTTTTATAGGGGATTATGGAACTCTCCTCATGCTTGTGTTGTGGAGCGCATTGTCATACTCAGTCCCCAAAAACCTTCCTGAAGGAGTTCCAAGGAGGCTGGAACTGCCACTTCCTTGGGAATCCGAGTCCTTGTATCACTGGACAGTCGTCAAGGTACTACTACTAACTACCTACCTTGTGAATGTTGTACTCTACAACAGAGAAAGACCAATCATTGCATTTGGATTAAAATTGCAGGATATGGGGAAGGTCCCGCCTCTTTACATCTTTGCTGCATTTATACCAGCAGTCATGATCGCAGGTCTATACTTCTTTGATCATTGTGTATCTGCACAAATGGCTCAGCAGAAGGAGTTTAATCTCAAAAATCCACCGGCTTATCATTATGATATCTTTATTTTAGGAATCATGGTATGATTAGGATGATGGCTTTTCATATTTTTTTTTTTTCAGTTTTAAATGAATGAAGAAATGAATCATTACTAATTCATTTCTCCCTTGTTGTAGACACTAATATGTGGCCTACTTGGACTTCCTCCTTCGAATGGAGTCATTCCACAATCCCCTATGCACACAAAGGGTCTTGCAGTTCTTAAGAGACAGGTTAGGAAAAAGAACATCCCGATTGAAATTTATGTTTCACTTAATTTCGACTTGGTTTGATACTTGAATTACATCTGAGAATCAATTGCAGCAAATACGAAAGAAAATGGTCCAAAAAGCAAAAGAATGCATGAGGGCAAAAGCAAGCAACTCAGAGATCTATGGGAGGATGCAAGATGTGTTTATAGAAATGGAGACATCCCCTAAGGCACTAATTCACTCCTTGTCACTCTTTTGCTATACCAAGAACTTAATTTCTCATCAATTTGGAACTGTTTACAGGCTACTTCAGTGGTGAAAGAGTTAGAAAACTTGAAAGAAGCAGTGATGAGAGCAGATGATGTAGGAGACACAAAGGGGAAAAAGTTCGATCCAGAGGTACATATAGAAGACCATTTGCCCGTGAGAGTAAACGAGCAAAGAGTGAGCAATCTCTTGCAATCAATCCTTGTTGGATTGTTGATATTTGCTGTACCAGTTATCAGAATGATACCAACTTCAGTTCTGTGGGGTTACTTCACTTACATGGCTGTTGATAGTCTCCCTGGTAACCAATTCTGGGAAAGACTACAATTACTATTCATCACTCCTGGTCGTCGATTCAAGTACTGAGACTCTTCTTAAATACATCAAAACCTCTTTTCTAAATTTTCTAAAAAATATTCTGATTTTTTGGTTTTTGTTTTATTTTTGTGTGAACAGAGTTCTTGAAGGATTACATGCATCATTTATGGAGATAGTACCATACAAATCGATTGTTATGTTTACACTCTTCCAGCTTCTATATTTTCTGATATGTTATGGAGTGACATGGATACCTGTAGGAGGAATATTGTTCCCATTGCCATTCTTCATCCTCATTGCTCTAAGACAATATATCCTCCCGAAGCTTTTTGATCCGTCTCATCTCCAAGTTTTAGATTCTTCAGAGTATGAAGAGATGGTTGGTGCACCACAGCGAAACTCCAGCTTCGGTTTCAATGTATGTAATATTAATAATCGATTCTTCAGTAAATGTCATGGTTACAGAGATGACTTGATAAGTAAATATCTGATGTGGATTTTTGTTTTGGAGAGCAGGGGGAGTTAAGAGAGGCGCATAATCTTCCGATAAGTGTTGTTGAGAACAGTGAAGACGAGTTTTATGATGCAGAGCTTCTGGATGAGATTACTACTAGCAGAGGTGAACTCAAGCATAGAACCGTAAGTGTCCATGAAGACAGATCCCAGATTGGTAAATATATATGTTATATCTCAAAACCATTCTTGAAATCGGTTTCTTATAAATTTTATGTGGTTTGCACCTTTTGACATTTTGTTTGATTTAAAATACTCTCAGGTATATCCGGAAAACAGTGGACATTCCTAAGTCTTGTTTAAAAAAAAAAAAAGTCTTGTGAAGATGATGTTTAGAGGTAATAGAAGAAGAAGAAGGCAGATAAGATGGGGGAATGAGAGGATACAACTACGAACTTGCTGATAGTTTCTTCTATGAAACGTTTTTTTGGGGTTTGGGTTTCCTCAAATTTTGTTATATTTTGATGAATCTGTTTGATCCTCTACCTTTATTTTTTACTACCCAATTCTCTCATTTCTGCCTTTAGGGCTTAAAGAGGAAGTTTTGTTACTTCTTGTTTTATATTAGAAATAAAATAGAATGATTTATATACTCTTAGTGTGAAAAGAGAGACTTTAAATTTCCCTGCCTTTGCGAGTCATTGATTGAGAATACTCCTTTCTTTACTTGGCTTTTTTAATTATGTTAGAGGTAACAAACTTAATGCTCTTCTTCTCTTCACAATACTGTTGACCGAATTGTTAATAAATCGATTATAACAAAATCCCTTGAAATATACTTTCTTGTTCATGAAGAAACCTTTAGAAGAAGGAGAAAATCACCGTCTCTTATAAGCCTGATGTCGTCGATTTCAGCTCCTTCTCTGGTCAGAATCTTTGTGGCTACGATTCCTAACTTCTTCTCACCAATTTCAATTAACTCTTCAAGAGTAGTCGGTAGCTTTACCACTTTACCGGATGGAGAAGCGTCACAACTGATCGTCACTCTCGCCGGATAAGCCACACCTGCTCCTTCACTTTTTGGGCTTATTATTGTAGATGCTCCTCCTTCATCACCTGTATCAATTGAAATTATAAATTGGTGTTTTGAAATAATCGCAACCTAATTTAAGGTTGGAGAGAGCAAGAGGCGTTTTACCAGTGTTTGCAGCTGACATGATACCAAACAGCGAGTTCTTGAAATTACTGAGCTTCCGTCTCTGAGAAACGCCACGGACCAGAGGCATTGCTTCACATGAACGGTGGTGAATCATTACAGGCTCGCTGGAATGCTTCATCAATGGTTTAACCTCTGGTGTGCCAGAAGCAAATATGTGATTCCTCTCCAATGGTCTCTGATTATGAAACAAAGCCTTAATATCTTCATGTCCTTGATGCTCAGCAAGACCACGAGCTGTCCAACCGTAAACATCTGGCTTGTCCATATCAGCTCCTTGCTCTAACAGGAATTGTACAATATCCACGTTTCCTTCTGAGACTGCTTTGTGCAGAGCTGTGGTTCCGTTGACATCTGAGAGTGAGATATCTCCGCCGTATTTATGAATTTCTTTTAGTGCATCTAAGTTGTTTTGTTCAACGGCTAGGCAACTGAAATGGCCTACTGTGTCGAAGCTTAGCGTTGCACCGTTTTCTGATAACAGTTTAGCAATTTCTTCATGTCTCCCAATGATTGCCTCCCATAATGGTACATTACCTTCTGAATCTGCAAAAGGAGTTTAGCAGTTACTAAAATTACCGGATTATATATGCAAAATGGACTCGTGAAACCTATGTTATATTATACCTTTAATGTTTGGATCTGCTCCATTCTCGAGAAGTAATACAACACAATATAGGCTTCCTTTTGATGCTGCTATATGCTGAGATAAATAATAGACACACACAAAAATACATATAGAGAATGAGGATTCTAATATTTCTTAGAGTGAAAAATAAAGTGATAGTTTGTTTATGCAGAGGATTTCGGGGCTGACCAGCGCGGTTCGACCATTCTTATCAGTTTCGTTAGGATTCGAGCCTCGTTTCAGCAACTGATGCAGCAGTAAATCGTCTCCTCTGATAGCTGCAAAACATAAGCTAAGAGGTAAATCCATTTTCCCTTGAGCCAACATGAGTTCTGTTTCAGCCAAAATGCTTTTCATCGCTGGATCCTCAGAGTCTTTCAGATGCTGCATTAGACCATAACATAACGCATATGAGACAAAATAGTAAACCCACTAAAAATTTGTAGTCACTATGAAATAGCTTCGGACCAACCTGAAGAAGATTATTCATGATTATTGCCCCATCACCAACGTTAGCCTGAACAAGATTTAAGAATGTTGTACGGTTCAGACGAAGCAATTGGCTCAATCGCTTGGTACGAACTGTGAACAACTGTGGCCTGTAACATAGAACCCCAACTTCACCAAAAACATGACCTGTATGAGCTTCACCAACTACCTGTAATAAATACAGAAATCACAACTTAAAACCCCCGTCTTAAAATGGGAATAACAATGTGGTTTTTACCTGATCCACTCCATTCACGCGTGCAATGAATTCCTGTCATATAGTAGAAGATGTCATCTAATTTGTAAAAAAAAAAATGGAATGAGAAATATAATTATTAAGCTGACATAACCAAAAATAACTTACAACAGCTCCTGTGACCATTATGTAAAAGTCAGTCGGTGCTTCATTCCGCAAAATGACATCTTCTTTGGGAGGAAAATACTCTGCTTTCATCTCAGTGACCTACATAACATCAGAAGGTTAAATGTGTACATGTTTAATCAAAGGAAGGTAGAAAAGTGTGAATCTCTGTCAATGACAAATATACCAATTGGAAAAGAAGATCATTAGATATTCCATGAAACAAGTAAATCTTGTCCACAACTTCGTAGAACAGATAATGTGATATGCTGGAACGAATAGCTTTGGGAAGGGAATCGATGATTTCTTGCTGTTGTAGGCCTTCAGAATCGGTTCTGTACCTCAAAGACAAATGAGCTACCATCTGTTCTTGCAAGCGCACCGGAAGATTGTTCCTCTGAGCAAACGCTGAGGCGGAGTGGATGGTATCTCTCTGAAATAATGAGAATGAACAAAAGATAAATCAAAACAAAATAAGACAATAGTTGGTTCAAAGCTAATCTGCATTGAACATTTCGTGTGTTTCTTGGATAATGTGTCTGAATTGTAAATACGAAAAAGGAAGAAATGAGCAATTAATAAAAACCATAAAACAGAACTTACAAAGGTTCTGGTGCGACTGGTGACATGAACCACCAAGTTGGTCATATTACCAATTATATAAGCGAGCAATCCAAGATTAAAAATCATGTAGAAGAGAATGAAGGCCCTCTCGCTTGCATTGTTACCATGTATATCACCATAACCCGTTGTTGAGAAGGTTGTGATGGACCAATACATTGCTGTAACATACCGGATAAGCAAAGATTTCTGTTTCCAGTTTACCTCCGCAAGTGCCATAAATGTCATCGAAGGGTCTGGATAATGTGCAGCAATAGAATAGCAGAAGCAGGCGCCACAATGAACCACAAAGAGAGCCACCTGCATTATATTACAACCATCAATTTCTTAAACTGACAGCCAAAAAATAATATAATTGCTCAATGTAAGATAGTGTTACTAACGAGGAGAAGCTTCGTGCATCTAATCCAGAAATAGCTGTAGTTCTGATCTTTCTCCAATCTGAAAATTTTCAAACACAAGGCAACTAAGAAAGACTATTACAAAGAAGAGAAGAGTTTGATGAGCAGTCTTATCAAATATCATACCACACATTCCAGAGATTTGTACACATATATAATAATGGATAACGATACACATTCAAATCTCACCTGGCAAAACATTTACTGACCCTGCGCAGACGCCATAGACGCAGCATACTAAAAATCCCATATCCTTGAATAGTGTTATGCAATAAGCTGGCAAAAATTTCATAAGGAACTGTAGATATCACATCAAAAATCAGCCAAGTAGAGGTATATCTCCAAGCTATTCTCTTTGGATCATCCACTAAGAGATAAGTTGCCTTGTCCAAGAAGGCAACAAAGAATGTCAGAACAATATCAACAGCGAAGAATCCACTCACAACGTTATCAAGAATACTGAGAGGAGCTCTTGGTGTTTGTAGGAACCCAAACTCAAAAGGTGATGCCCACGCTGTGTAGAGCACCAGAATCACTAGAAACCAATCCCACGCCCTGAAAATTTATCAACATTATAATGAAACTCATCATCAGTGATACTATATATATCATAGAACTAGCTAGTTACATAATGATAATGTAGCTGATGGATAAGGAGAAAGAACACAAAAAAGGCTCTATGTAGAATTTGCATTGAAGACAATTAATTTATCTGAGTGCAAAAGCAAAACTACACGATTCCAATGGAATAACTAAAACTATGAGATCACGGAAATAGATCTCTCTTCAACACGAGCACTTGATATATCGAACAATGTAGATTCATCGAAGTTTTGGAGAGAATTGATCTCATCATTATTAACTTCAATGAGGTCATATAAATCTCAGAAGAACGGAAAAGGAACTACACGACATGCATCGACGATTTATCGATCATAAAATCTCAAGCCAGAGACTCAGCGACGTATATGAGAAGAAAATACGGAAGCAGTTAGCAAAAATCGTGGTACCTGTAGCGAGGATCGAAGGGAGAGACGATGAAGCAGCGGAGCTTGACGTGGCGGCTAGAGCGAGCGGTGGCTCCGACTCCAAGCGGCGGAAGAAGACCTTTGCTAAAGCTATAATGACTCATTGTACCTTCTATCGATATATGATCATCCTCCGCCTCCTTGATTACTCCTCCACCGTGGTGCTTCTCCGGCCAAAACCACACCATCTTCTTCCTCTTCTCCATACCGATCGATTCTACTATATACCTGATCGGAGGTTGAAGAAGAAGCTTCGATGATGATGATTTAAGTGAAAAATCCGTTCACGTTCCGTTGTCGAGAAGCGCACACAACACATGGGTTGCTCCCGAATTCGTTTCTTCTAAACTTGGTGTGTGACCTTCTGTATTTATGTCTTTTGACTCTTTTACCCCTCTAACAACATTCCCTCCTTATTTTCTCTGTCGTCACGTAAAATTAAATCAATGTTCAATTCTCTTTGATTTCTTTCCTATATAAACTTAGATTCGTTTGACGGGACATTAAACGCATGGAATATATATAATATCTCTATCTCATACTATAATATATTTTACGCGTTAAATGTATGTTGGTCATCATTTAAAATAAAACTCTATTTTCAATATTAAAATTTTGAAAATTTTCCATAATTTTTCTCTAACTATTTATCTATTTCCAAAACAATACATAATTTTTTTTGGATATATATTAATTAATTCTTTTTTCAACATTCATGAATTGACAAAAAAATGATATCAGTTGACTTTTTGAGATTTTTCCCTTAAATACCATAGCTTGAAAATATCATAGGTTTTAGTAAGGTTACTAAATTTTTTGAAAGACTTCCATTTTTCAAGGATTCTTTCCAAAACAATAAAAATTTGGAAGGATTCCTTACTAAACCTGAAATAATGTTAACATTGACATTATATCCCAGGTCATCAGTTAGCTATCTGGGCTATATGTAAATTTTGAACTTCCAAAAAAATCAAATTTCTTGAACTATTAAACTATCGATTCATTAAATAATTGTATTAACTATGAATATTAATATATTCATGTATATATATATACATACATATAGTTAAACTTCTATAAACTAATATGTCGATAAATTAAGATATTAGACATATTCGAATTTCGGAAAGTTGTACGTATAATCGTCTATCAATTCTGTTGAGTATTGACGACAGTCAAATGAGAGGGGTGATCTTCCAGCCGAAAACTTACCTAGAATAGCACAGTCAAACAATTTTTTGCTAGAATAACATTTTTGGATAGTCGAATCTATATTTACAAATCATCCTATAAACTTTCGATTATTGCACATGCTAGATGTTTGTTCCATACTTCCATGTTATGTACAATTTTTATTTTTTATTTTTTTTAAAATTTTGGGTCGAAATAAACTCGATTTCTTACAACAATTTATATTTTGTTATCCCTGATGCTTGATCTAATAAGTAGTATAAATAAAATAAGACAATACGTTACACAAGTTTGAATTTTTTTTTATTGATTTTAATTTTGTAGTTGGTGGGATCTGACTAAAAATATGGTAGTCTTAGGGATTGGAGGAAGAGAGTGGAAAGTAGATAGCCGTTAAGTCCATTGCATGTCGAAACGTGTAATCAAAGAAAGAGATGAGCAAAGAAAACGAAACGCTTCTACTTAATTTTGCATTTTCTCTAGATATTGATGCAAAGCCAAAAGCTTTACCTAACGGCTATATCTTGTCTACTTTCACCATAAATACACATACAAGCTTCCACAACACACAGAAAATTAACGAGTTAAGTTTTAAGAAATTAGGAAGTTGGGGTTAATTGAAATTTTGGATCGGAGAACGATGGTTTTGGTCAAAAGGTTTGATGTTTACTTGATGTTTGTGATGCTGATGGGTTTGGGGTATACAATAGGGTTATCAAATGGGTATAAGTTCTATGTTGGTGGGAGAGATGGTTGGGTCCTTACTCCTTCCGAGGACTATCCTCATTGGTCTCACCGAAACCGATTTCAAGTCAACGACACTCTTTGTAAGTCTCTTTAATAGTATGTATCTAATGTCGTTGATGCATGATAATATAAATTGTTGTAATTTTGATTTTGCAAGATTTTAAGTTCGTGAAGGGAAAAGATTCAGTGTTGGAAGTGAGTGAAAAAGAGTACAACACATGCAACACGACTCACCCCATAACTTCCCTATCAGACGGCGACTCTCTCTTCCTACTTAACCGCTCAGGCCCATTCTTTTTCGTCAGCGGCAACTCCGGAAACTGTCTCAAAGGTCAGAAGCTAGCTGTTACGGTCATGTCCACTGTCCACCACAGCCACACTCCTCGTCATCCCTCTCCTTCCCCGTCACCCTCAGCGTCTCCGGTCCAGCAGACTATGTCTTCGCCTGCACCTTCTCCAGGAGTGGGTCCCTCCGATTCAGAAGTCCTTACTCCGACTCAAGGGCCCACGGTGGCCGCTCGCAACTCGGCCGGTTCGGTTGGTCCGGGGGTGATTCCCTTTGGCTTGGTTCTTGTGATTATGATAAGTTCAATGGTTTAGCCTTGACATGCACTGTCTCTGGTCATTTAATTTGTGAGAGATATTAATTTCTCTACTGTTGAGTTCTAATATTAATGTGCCTCATTATTATGTTTGTTGGAACCTATTGTATTTCTCCCATCTCGTATTTGTCCTTGTTCTATATGTTTGTTGTAACTTTTTTGTATTTCACAAAGCTTATCCAAAACTTCTCCATATAATTAAATCTTGGGTTTCTCTATCAATGTTATGTTTCTGACAATGAAAACAACTAATTAATTGGTTCATATGTACTGACGTAAAAAAAAAAAAAAAAACTTCGGTCGATACTGATATTCGTTGAAGCATTTAAGCAAATCTTATGTGTGAGTGTGTAGAAAATGAATAAATTGTTGCCTGGTATCAAACAGTGAGCGAGCAAGTTCAGTATCCTTACTATTCCTTAGTGAACAATTTTCTTAAAAAGTTTGGATAATCAAACTCTTAAGTAACTGCATTTAACCGGGAAAAGTAGAGATCTGTTACCATTAAAAATCCATTTATAAAACCTCAGATCAGTAATCAAACATTCAGTCTCTCCACGACTTCCCTTCGGCTCTTGATGATGAAGTATATTAAGCTCTTGATTGTGCTTTGATCATCCCGGTACATCAACGGTAGAGAATAAGAGAAAATGCCAGGATTTTATTTGAGCCGCAAGATATATCTATCTATCAGCTCCGGTGCGCTGAAGAAGAATTGTGTACCATGTAAATTAACAAACCCAATTATATAACTGTGGAGAGGGCCGAAAGGCTTAATCCGTATATACGATGTTACATTGTTATCGGTTAGCGGGTCAATCCACGAAGATGTCGACAATCTATTTCATTCGTTTTTCTACAGAAACTGGGCTTTTGGGCTCTGTATCATTTTTATCAGCATGCCCTTTTATCTCTTTCTTTTGTTTTTATTCCGTTGCTGTTACCACGATAAACTATTATAGAAATAATGTACTATTTATTAATTCAAAAAACGTGATACTTTCACGTCTACTCCATTTTTATATATTGCGCTTTCTTCAACATTGAATTTTCTTTCATATACTTTTCGTAGAACTTCATAGGTGTCAAGGATGAAGGATCACCTTATTAAATTTATAGGAACAAATTAATATTGAGCCAAACAAAAATGCGTATACTAAGATAAAGGTTGACGTATGCGTTGATTCAGTATAAAAATCTCTGATCAACCAGTTCATGTTTTTTATGTGATATTATTCACGTTTTGTTCATTTGTCAAATAAACAAGATTTTAAGTGACTCTTACAAAACCGTGTTGACTTTAGACAATAATCACATGGGGAAATCATCCATACTTGTTACCCAACCATGGAAATATAATTTTATCTTAATTAAAATACCGCTGTGTATACTTAATACTATAGTGGTCCAAGAAATTGCCCTCTTGTTATGGGCACCACAAAACCTTCGCTAAGACAATTTCACAAAATCTTAATGCGAAACTCATTTCACTTTATTTCCCCTAACTTACGTATCGTATTAGTTACGTCTATATAATAATCACACGACCGCTACGGCGGCCGGACGGCCCATTCCGGGACCAAAAAGACCATAATTCAACAGAGAAACCCTCTGCTTTGCCTCCGGAAACCTGTCCTCCTCCGTCTCCAAAACCGGCGTCATGGATTTTCTCTCGCTCGTGCCGAACCACTTGGCCTGCATGTACTTGTGTTTTCTCCAGGGACCCATATGCATCTTCTCGTCTTTCATGCATTTCTTCGCGGCCGTGCACAAAATCTTTATCAATGATCTAAGCCTCTCCGTTTTCCCGACGTAAACTTCGGGTAACATTTCGATGAGTCGTTTGTACTCTTCACTGCCCCTCGCCATCTCAAACTCTGCCCTAAAACATAGCTCGATCACCACCCGGATCTCGCCTTTCTTCGAACCCGATCTGTCCACGATCTCCAAGTATTCATGCTCACCTAATGTTTTAGATAAATAAACATCATGCTTAGTCCAAAAATCTACTATTATTAATGACAACTTACATCAGGGCGTAACACGTTCAACTTACATATTTACTATTTTAGAATATCTAGACAATTCCGTTGACGTGGTTTTTCACTAAATGATGATTAAGATCGGTGAAAGTTTCAAAACAAGTCCATATTCAAACGTAAGAATCATCTAAATTTTTCTTAAATCTAAAAATCACATATTCCTTAAAAAAAAAAAAAAATTGACATCAAAAGAGTAACTTAATAAGGAAAATGTAATATCAAGAATTAAAAGATTTGAGTAAAATGGGTTTAATTTATTACCTGCAGGGATCTCATGAGAGCTTCTCCACTTGGATTTAGAAATGACGCAATCATAGCCGGCGTCTCGGAGGCGGCAAGATACTTCGGTGCGTAAACAGTTACGGCAACCGCCGGTCACCTGTCTCCGGCAGACACATTGCAAACCCTCTGATTTTAGTTCTTTCAACGTTTCCTTCGTCGCTTGTCTTATCTTTGTCTCAATTGAACTTGTCCTATACAGTGTCGCCTACGCATTTCAGATTTTGGTTCAAAACAAAATTAATGAGACCCCACAAAAAACAATATTGGTACTTTTAACAAAGAAAGAGATTAATAGTTTTAGAGTTTAATATAAAAAATTACCTGGAGAAGTTGTTCTTGTTCCTGCCAGAATCTTTTGCTCTCTTCTGAATTACAATCTACGACGTCGTTGTCAGCATGAGATTCGTCGCCGGCGGCGAAGTTACCGGAGTCAATGTAATCCTCCGGTGACTTGTTTCCTTCGTCAAGAAACCCAAATAGAACATCGTCAGAGCTTGCCATGCCGTCGAGAAATTTTATGATGTCATCGGAATTTTGCCGATCCATCGCTTTCAAGAGGAGGAGAGAGAGAAAAGTTTGTTTTTTTTATTTCTCTTACTACTTTTTTTTTTCTTTTGGGTTGAAGAAAAATATGATTAAACTGGAAGGATATATATAGTCAGAAAATCGAAGCCTACTTGGGACCCGGATAAATGTTTGGGACCCGCATTGCATATGGGACCCATCTTAAGGGTGGGAGAAGAAACAGGTTCATGGCGCCGCGAACAAGCGCTTTGATGCTCTGTTTTGAGTTTGGAGGAAAATGACGTGTCAGTATATGATTGGGAATTGAGTCGGATCTGATGGCTAAAGACAGCTAGATCTGATGTCAGCATGGCCAATCACGAGAACTTTCGCATTACAGATTCGGATATACTCGGGACTATCCTAATATTAAAACAACCGTTTCGATTTAAATTTTTCTTAAAATTATTAGTTCTATAATCCATTTTCAACAATTAGAGTTTTGATATACTACTATTTTCTTAATTCTTAATTTGAAAGATTATCTGAAAACTAGAGTTACTAGACAAAAGCGTGTTGAGTTAGATTAACAAGATAATTAGAGCCGATTTTTTACAAAACATTACGACTATACAAATATCTATATCAAAAAAATGCACATGAAATTTAAAAGAACGGTACACCTTTAAGAAATATGTTAACAATATTTTGTTTATAACGATAACAAGAAATTTTTGTTCCTTGACATATAAGTTGTTTTGAATGATAAAAAAAAAAAAAAAA
>VBRH01000232.1:159853-172684 GCA_014578085.1 Cardamine resedifolia | reverse complement strand
TCCCTAAATCATTTCGTTCACTTTAATCATGAGCCTTCCGGTAATAATTTACTTATCCTCCCCAATGTCGGCGGATTTCTCCGTCGCATGACCATCGATACTCAAAATTCTTTTAGCTCTGTTTTGGTTTTCTTTTTTTTGTCTCGCTATTGTGTAACTCGGTGAAGCTCTCGTTGAATGAGTGGTCTATTGTTGTCTTAGGTACGCTTTTCAATTGTATTCGATTCGCGTCTCTCTGTTTCTTTTTATCCAAGAAAATTCTGCAATTTTGTGAGATGAGATTGTTGAATTGGGAATTGGGTTTTGTTCATCGTAGTTCGTATATGAGGTTGGGATAAACACTTAACATCAGTTCTTGTTTTGAAGGAGTGAGCTGAATCTAGTTACTTTAGATGCTCAAAACAATCTGGGAATTTTCAGATTTGGCTCTGATGACGAAAATTTGATTCTTTGTATTGTTCTTGTCAATTTATTTCGTAATTTTTGTTGGGATCTTAACATAGTGTGTTTATGTGGATTTAGGCATGAATGACTCAGACTCAGTCCCTGAATCTGTGGAAGACAATGGTAATTCAATTATGAATCACAGATCATCTGAAAATGCTGAATCAATGGAAAACGTGAGTGTAAATGGATTATTAGTATTGCCTAATGATGATCATGAGGAAGGTATTGGATCACCGCAACAACGGAACAACGTTGATAGCTTTATTAAGGTTGAGTCTCCGGGTGGATCAGTGCATTCGATGAGAAAAGGTTTTGGATTGAAGAAATGGAGAAGGATCAAAAGAGATGGTCCTGTGAAGGACGAGGCTGCTCCTGTTGATGATGGTAGTAAATTGCTGAAACGTGGATTGACTGGTTTGGTGAATCCTCCTTCTAAACATGTAGACTTGTCCTCAATTGAAGCAAGGCAGAGTAGTGAAGGCTCTGTTGGATCTGTGAATATGGTGCAGCATCATCATCATCATCATCATCATCATCATCCAGGTGTAGTCAATGGGTTTAGTCCTGATCCAGGTTGTATGTTTACTGTTGGCCAAGCATTTGAGAAGAGTGAAGAGCATAGTGGTAATTCCATAGCTTCAAAGAATGTAGGAGGGAAAATTGTTTCAGGTACTATAAAGAAGGGTAGTGAAGAGCGGGTGAAAACCAAGAAGGAAAAGCCTTGTTCCAGCTTGGATTCTGACTTGAGAAGTAGTGATTTTGTGTTTTCGAGTGGTGCGGTTTCTGTGGCTAACCATGAAGAGAAAGATGAGAGATTGATGATGAATCATATGGGGGGATTTAGCAAAGAAGGTCAAGTTAGGAAGGAAGTTCAAACATATAGCAGAAGCGAAAATGGGAATAAAGAAGAACAAGGAGATAAGAGTAAGCAAAACAACAATCATTGGGTAGACAAGGATCCATTTGCAGATTCTATCAGAAGTTTTGCAGCTCTGCAGGAAGCTCTTTGGAAAGGTTTGCACACAAACCTTGACTTTGATAACCATGTGAATTGTGTCAATGTTCATCTACGTTTCTATCCGAAAGCAATTCAAATCTTTATGTTCTCAGTGTTATATGATGTTTCTAAACTAACTATGCAATATAAACATGTGCAGAAGTTCAAAGTTTCCAAGAACTGGGTAAGGAATCTATATCACTACATCCAAACACGGATGAGATAAGTTCATCAGACCAGTCAAGAAACGAAAATTGTAGAGAAGACTACTCAACATCCTCAGGATCAAAGGTACTGATCTTGAAGCAGGAGGTAAAACATCTAGAACACAAACTCGAGGAAGCAAGAGCTGTTCTCGAGGCAAAGGAAGCCAGCATCCAAGAACTCGAAAACGCAAAGATTGAATCAGAACTCGAAGTCATTTTCCAGAGAAAGATTGAAGCTGAAATCGAGCATTTGATGCTCACAAGATCTCTGAATTCATCACTACAAGTTCTCCAACAACCTAAGAAGGTAGATTCTTTGACAGAAGATCCTGAATCGAACCGTGGAGACAGCTTAGGAAAAACATGTAAGCTCGGTTTCTATATCTTGACACAATTGATCTTGCTTCTCTCCTTACTTCGGTTTCTCGTCCTCCAGTTCTCTCCTGCTTCACGATTAGTTATACCAACTTGAAAAATCCATAGATTTCCTTGTTTCTTGTTGTGTTACCAAACATTTTTTTGTTCTTCAGATTTTTCAATTACTGTAATAATAAATCTCTCTCAAGGATATTTCATAACAATATGATATCTCTGTTGAAATGTTGGAGTAAATTACATATATGAGATATATAAAATATTTTTATGTGATTATTCTTTGTCAAACAGTTTAGCTATTTGAAATATATTATTCTTTGTCCAAATCTATTTGTTTATTTTCTCGATCAAAAACATGTACATTAACATAGACATTAGACGTGATATATTGTGAACATCTTCTACATTAATATGAAGGATGTGAAATAATTTCGATCAATTACATATACAATTCGTTTACTCCTATCTAATGACTTTCAACACAACGTAAAAAGAGAGAAGAAAACATAAATAATCGAATATAGCCAAGAATGACTACCAATTACTTAACATGAGACATTGATTTTTTTTTTCTTTTTTTTGATAAAAGCATGAGACATTGATCCCCATGTCTTATATGAAACACTCTCATATGAAACATTGATCCATTCAAGTACTAACCGAAAAAATAGTTTGAAATTTTTTGTATTAAATGTTTTGAACTTTTGATCAACTCATCTAAAAATTATTAACAAAAACAAACTCATCAAAAAATTCAAAAACAGTCAAATGCTTTTTAAAGTTATTTACTTATTAGTCTATGAATGTTGGTCACCTTCTCATTAATTTGGGACATATATTTCATTTTTTTCAAAATTTATATCATAATTACATATGTTTTAGTTATTATTAATTTTTACTAAATCTAAATGGTTAATTAATAATGGTTATTCATTAAATCTCGATTTTAAAATATCCCAGAAATACAATAAGGCTGATTGTATGGAGTAGTTGAATGGGCCGTTTGATTGGGTAGGCCCATTAGCTGGACAAGAGGCTTTTGTTATAGGATCGGCTCTCTGTTTTGACCTAACCTAGTCAAAGTAATTACTAATTAGCCAAAATAAGGAAGTAAATTTGTTTTTTGGTTTAGCAAGAAAGTAAATTTGTGTTTGACTGACTAATAGAGTAACGAATAAAAATAAATATTTCCCCCGATAAAAATACTAGTATGAATTAAGGCAACATTGTAAAGATAGCCAAATAAATGTGTGAATTTCATGTAATCCTTATCCTTTTTTTAGCAACAATATATAGGAGAGGATTAATCTTTAAGAGAAATATAAAATCTTAAATACGAGCGTCTCTTACCCTTTACCAAGACGGCCAAAAGAAAGATGTCGACCAATATTTCACCGTACTTGAAAACTAACGTGGACCCCGTCAATGGTCATCGTTCAGACAACAAGAGATGCGATTCCTCTGCTACTCCCAAATATGATGATCTTGTCCGTAGCTCTTCCCTCTTCTGGGAAAAGCTTCGGGCTTTGCTCGGAGCTTCCAGCAACCAAGCTTTGAGGTAATATCATTTTTTTTCATTTTCTCATATTTGTATGTTTTGGGTTTTGTGAGACCGCTTCCTTCGGTTTAAGATTGTGGGAGAAAAAAAACCCTACTTTGATTTCGTTTCTAGGTTTTATATTTCTCTCGTGTCGATGGAATTGAATTGAATGGTTGCAAATTTTGTTCTGTAATTGTAGGATTTACTAGAGATATATGCAAATTTTGTTCCTTCTTCGCTCTAAGATCTGTTAGGTTTAAGGATTTTAGGGTTTGATATTTTGTTTGGTAAGATGGAAGCACAAGTATTAGATTTTGTGCTGAGTGAAATATTGAAAATTTGCTATTAGGGTTTAATGGAATCCGGATTGGTGAAAGATGGAAGCAGAAATATTAGATTCTTTGTGTATTTCGCCAAACATTTTATTAAGTCATGTGTAGCGCTTGTTGGATTAGGCATATGGACTTCTTTATAACATGTTTATAAGGATATTAAATGAAACTGGGTTTAGTATTAACTAATCTGGATGTTGTAGTTATAATTTATGAACGAGATTTTGACTTTATGTTGTTGTTTTGTCCTTTGTTTCCGTATAACTGAAAGAAAGATAGTGAAATATTTTCTGTCTCTGTAAAGGGTTCCTACTGTGGGAGGAAAGACTCTGGATCTCCATTTGCTTTTTATCGAGGTTACGTCTCGAGGTGGCCTTGATAGGGTAGGAGTTCATGTTGCCATTAATCATACTGTTTGGAGGTTATTTTGGTTCCATTGAGTATTGAAAATGTGTATATTTTGTTACTCTAGGTGGTTGACGAACGAAAATGGAAAGAAGTGATGGCTCCCTTCAATTTTCCTGCAACTATAACAAATGGTTCCTACGTCTTAAGGAAATGGTATATCAAGTTTCTTAATCAACTGGAAAAACTGTATTACCATGGAGAACCAGCTCCTTCAATCCCATCAACAGGTCTATTTCAACACTAAATTTTTCGTCTTTTTTTTTTTCTTTTTCTTTCGTTACTCTGACATGCTGAGACAAGTCAAAATTCTCATGCTTTTTCAGATGAAACACTGAATAGCCTTGTCATTGCATCGCCAAACCCTGAGGAAGGTATTAGATTTGTTTCTCCAACGATGTGGCCTTTTGTTTTTCTTCACTCCATACCTTTGTTCATGCATCATCTTGTAGAATTAATACTGTATTTACTAGTTCATTGGATAGAGTTTATAATAGCTTCTGTATAAACAAGTCAAGTCTGCTACGACTTTGATTCCACGTTCGGGTTCGTTAGTAATCTCACGGGGTTTAAAATTTCTGAGTTAACTTGTTACAAGTATGGCTCAATAACTAGGCTCTCTCTTCTTCATTCCTTTTAGGTTGTATCATCCATTAACTCAATTTTGGTAAATTAAGTTCACAAACAAATAAATAAACTCGTCTTTCCTCTGATTCTATTCCTTATCCGATTTAGATTACCGTGTAGGTGCACCGCTTGTGTGTCTAATTAAATTGTCTCCGTGTGTCTCTGCGATTACGTTATGGAACATGCAGGTATTGATGAACCGCAAGTTGGGTATACGGTTAACGGATCCATTGATGGGAAGTTTGATGGCGGCTATCTTGTGACTATGAAAATGGGTTCTGAAGAGATGAAAGGTGTGCTTTACCACATGCCTAAAACACCAAGGCAGTCCCAACAAACCGTGGAAACACCTTTAGCCATTGTACCATCATCACAAAGCCGGCATAATAAGAAACCAAAGGTGGCATTAGTCGAACCTCATAAGCCCAAATGCCATAGGAATGGCTATAACTTCTTCTTTGGTGACCTGTGCGCTAAGCTTAAACCTGAGTACCCAGGACAAGATCAAACCATCATCACCAAGAAAATTTCAGAGCTGTGGAAAAATCTCCCTGACTCTGAGAGACAGGTAACGAATCATCAACATCTCAAATCTACATTTTTATTTTAAACATTGTTTGATTACAAATTTGTTTATCTTTACAGCATTATCAAGACAGAGGAATAAAGGATTCCGTGAGATACAAAGCTGAGATGTTGGCATATAAAGCTTCACTCAAGTCAGGAGCTTCTTCTTCTACAGTGGCTCTGTAGTTTTTATCCATTTGGTTGGCTTCTGCCTTCTGTGTTGTTTGTACTTTGTAACATCTGTCTTTTCTTTTTCTCTAGAGAATTTTTTTTTGTTGTTGATCATGTTGTGTTTGATCAGCTTTAGAAGTTGACATGTTTATGGTTTTAGGGTTAGTGAGGAGGTTGCTAACCATGGACTAGTGTCTTTGTTGTTGTTGTCTTCGTTTTTTAAGTAAGTGCCATTTTGTAGTGTTACCGGCATAGCCATATGTCCAGACCAAGATCTAATATCGAAAGTTGAGCTTGGTCTATTGTTACTCTAACTACTATTTTCCCCTCATTATGTATTAATCCTATTCAACTTATTATTCTAAATTATAAACATTTGCACCATTCATTTTTCACATAAAAGTTTTCAATGCAACTAACTAAACCTGAATATATATCTATATACATATATATATATATATATAATTCGTAATGATATCAGTTTTAATTTGGAAGCAATTCGCTGAATCGCTATACTACATAACAGTTGCCAATTTTATTCGAAGAGAAATAAACAATGAATCAATCAGCCAAAGAAGTTGGGATCGTAACCGTTACTTGAAGTGGCTAAGATGTAGTAAGCAACGATATGTCCGATTGATCCCCAAGCGAGCACATCCACGATGTTGAATCCAACGGGATCGTTCGATTTCAGTAAGCTCACGTATTCTTTAGCCCGATCATCGCCGGCTTCGAAGTGAGTTTTCCCGTTCTGCTCTGGCAACCCCTGTTTCGCCACGTTTTCTCTCTGGAAGTTGAAGAAGGCGAATCGGCCTAGGAAGAATGAGAGTCCCGTGCTCAGGCTGATCACCACGGAAGGATTCAGCGCCGATTTCACGACGGTGGAGGAAGATATTTTCCCGGAGGAGGCGACGGAGATATTGGGAAGACCGGATGAGTTTCCGCCGAGGCGGAGCGGTCGGAGGCCGTGGAAGGAGATGGAATTGAGGTTTCTCTGTGGAATTGCGGCGGAGAAGGTTGTAGGAGAGATTAACGCAGATGAGCTTGTCGTCATTTTCGAAGTGAGACTGTTATGCAACAGATGTGACTGCAATTTTTATTTTCAGGAAAAAGAAGAAGAAGATTTTTGTTTGTAAAGATCGAAATACTGATTGAATATGTGACGTGGCCGCGACTCCTTGGTTCTCCTTTTGGATTATATAAGATTTTCCAGAGAAATTTGGCACTAAAGCCCCTCTACTTGTACGTTTTACTCTCATTATAACCCACTACTGTCAAACACTCAAAACTCATACTCGTAAATCTATTGCTGTTTAGAGACATTGTGTTACTAAGATTTGAAATCAAATCATAACGAACAAGGCTTATTATTATTATAGTTTAGTTAAGCATCTCCACATTCTAAACTCATAACCAACTCAACACGATCTAAAAACTCGAGTTCCTACAACAACCACAAATACAAGAGAAAAAAAAAGAAGAGACTCGCAAGCCACCAAACAGAACAACAGTGGTCTTCGGATCCCAAACCGACTTTGAACCTAGGTCCAGCTGCAGTAGCACCACCAAGCCTCTCTGTACATATCTTGAACCCAGCTTCAACCTTTAGAGACCACATCGGGAAACAAAACAAAAGGAGACAAAAGACACTAACTACTAGCATTAGCACAACACATCATTTACACCTTTAAGAGATCCATTATATCTATGCTTTGCTTCTTTCATGTTCGTTGGTTGCTGTATGAGCTCTCTTTCATTTCTCGGACAGGGTTGTGTATACTTCTCTTCTTGCTTAAAAAAAGGAATCAAGGTAGGAATAGTTCCTGCGCCTACCATACTCAAGGAGACTACCATAAGTGCGGTCCCATACCCCAATGAAGAGCGCCTCTGTGTCAGGGCTGAAAGATATTCCAGAGATCTCCCCAAAGAAGTCGATTTCCTGCTCTGTTTCATACCCATTTGAGACATCATAGACATGGACAAAGTCCGCCGGTTCAGCCATGGCCATGTATTTTCCATCGGATGTGTAGCGAATTGACCGGATTGCTCCTAGGTTACCCTTCAAGACAGCAACAGACTCAGATAGGTTACGGATGTCCCATACACGACAAGTCTTGTCCTGATTTCCTGTTGAGAAAGTGATTCCATCCGGGTGCCACGCTGAGGCAAAGGAAAAGTCCAAATGTCCTGATAGTGTTTCCAGTGTCTGCAGAAGGAATTCACAAGATTTAGTATTATAAAGCACATGTGTGGTGACAAACCATTTTCACACGTTTATGTCTACAACCATGAATACGTACCTTTCCTGTGTTGGGGTCTACTATAAGGCCCTCTGGGTTGTCTCCAACAACAGCCAGTAATTTACCATTAGGACTCAAAGAAGCGTGCTGTACCAACAAATAGAAAACAAAAGAATACCATTTTTGTTAAATACTTTAAAGCAACTATACACTTACCAGTTAGATTTGGTAAACTAGATAAAAATGGGGTCATAAAAGCCTAATCGTAACTCATGCTATTTGTCCTACGTGTACAAGATCAAGAGTTATGCTAAATAAAAAGCAAAACCAAGAAAGAAGCAAGGACTTTACATTAACTGGCCATGGAAAACGAAAATGTTTAACAAGCTGGTATCTCTCCATGTCAAAATCTCTAACTCCACAGTCATTATTCGAGGCGGTAAAATGAAGGGCGCCACTATAAAAAGCAGATAAAAACTAGGTTAGAAGCAGTGACTACAACAACTTTATGTGGATTCCTATAGCAAAAGACGAGTAAAAACCTGGGTTTGTTGTAGATCTCAATAGCATTGGTAATAGCATTATCATCATAAGTCGTACGAGAGCAAAAGCTGACACCTGGTCTATCAAGATGCTGACCAATTTGGAAACAGATGAAGCTCATCAATGAGAATGCACGTAGCTAAGGTGATTAATTCTTAATCACTAAATCTAGACTTACCTTGCAAATGAGTTCTCCTTGAAATCCACCAGCAACAAGAAAGTCGTCTTTTACTGCAAGTGTACTCACTTGCGTCTGCGTAAATCCTTCCAGCAAACTTCCAGGATGTTTCTAAATGCAGCAAACCAACAAAGAAACAGTTCAGAAACACAGCATATATAGTTACAATACAGTAGAACTTTAACATTATAGTAAAAACTAACCTCGGATGGTGCAACATGACCACGGACATTGAGAACTTCATGCTTTCCAGATGTTAGCGAAGAATAATGTGTAACCAGGAAATTTGACATAAGATATACGTCATGCTTGGAAGTTGCCCACACCAAATTCCTCAACTATGAAACCAATTTAAGATTCTTGATCAGATGGAATTTTTAGTAGTAGATATATTTTATGTCCTCAACCATGTCAAACAAATTACAAAAATCAAATCACAAAGAAAAGGACTTTCAACAAGTTCAAATAAGAGAATTCTAATATTAAAAAAACAAACAAACCTGGAAATGAAGTATAGTAGATTTAATAGATCTTGAATTCCGCCAGAAGTCATAGAAAAGTCCCCCCTTTTTGGTGACCTTGCAAACCTGAATCCATATAAAAATGATGTATTAGGTAACTGCGGTAACCTGAACACTAACAACAATAGAGGATCAGAGAATATAAGCCTTACTTTTTCCGAGGATTCCCCAGAGTTAGGGACATTTTCATAATTCTTATACTGCTCTAATCTAGTTTGTCTGTATTTCTCTCTAGAAATACTAAGCCTGTCCCAAGGAATCCCCTGGATATCTTTCCCTGTCCGAGCTTGGTCTGCCGAGGTATCAGCTATTTTATTATTCTGAAACCATAGAACACGAAATTATAACATAGGAAATAAAGCTGAACAAAAATATTATAAACTAGTATAGGCAATAAAATAGGTAAGCCGTGATCAAGCACACTTACCGAGTAGTCAAATTCCTCGACATCAGAATCAGATGCAGCAAGATCATCGCCACGAAACTCCTCATCCATATCATCTTCCACATCTTCCATCTCATCATCAACATCTTCCATGTACTCAGCATCATCTCCTTGATAATTGGACATTTTTGGTAAACAGATAAAGGCACCTGCATATATAAAACACATACCCATATTTATTAAAGCTTCCATTAAGGACCATATAAAAAAAAAACTCTATATTCTTACTCAAAAACGAGGGCTTAAGCATAGATTTTGCAAATCAATAGTAATGAGTGAACAGTTTTAGGATATTAAGAACAGCATAAATGTTAATACACATGGACAAAATATCCAACATTAAACATGCAATTCCTACACACGAAATGAACAATCTGAAGATCTTGCTGAGCTAATCCAATTCACAGGATTGTATTTGAGGACAAAAAAAGAAGCTAGATTTAACCATCATAATCCAGTTTCAATACACTCAAAATTGAAAATTCCACGACCAGTCCGGAAACTTAACCAATAAATCAAAGCCTACAAAATTGGAAAATAGGGAGAAAACCCAATCTGAAACAATTAATTCACATGTGCAAACACAAACCCTAACCAATCACAACATAAAAAAATTCAGAAATATGAGTACGATTCATTAAAAAAAAAAAAAAGAGCCAGTAAAAGGAGTAGGGGACAGAAACATATATGAAAATATAGATCAAGGAAGGAACAAACCCTAGGATTGGCAGGAATAAAACGAAAACGAATTGTTTAATTTTTCCGATCTAGAGATGAGAAATTTCAGCAAATGATCCCAAAATATAATCCTAATTTCAAAATTTTCGAGGTCATGAGAGATATCTTAAGAGGAAGGCGACGGGATCGGCCGCCAGAGAACCCAAAACGAAAACGGGTTGAGAGATGTACAGCGAATTTATCTTCCTTTGCAGGCTAATTTAACTACATCAGTGGAAAGGGAAGGTCCGTTTTTTTTTTTTTTTAATAATTAAAATTTTCAACACTACTAGATTTGTTTCCTTTCTTTTTTAATTAATACTAGATTTGTTTCCTTTCTTTTTTAATTAATATCTAAATCTCAATTGACTGACTGTTCGGGTTAATTAACCATATCTATAATTCTTATCTACATGTTACAGGATTGGATTTTGAGATATTATGACAGATTCACCCTTGCTTAGTTCCTTCTCCAAACTCAACACAGATGGAAATTAATTTGGTTTGGATTATGAGGACACGTTTGTCTTTTCAATCAAAGATTTTTTGGTGTTACTTTGTTTTAACATTATCTTCGGAATATAGACAGTGCTAAATTATTAAAAACCACGTCGTGTTATGGTCCCATCCAAAATCCGATATTGCACTCAGAAGACTCCCAATTTCGATGTAAAAATCAATCTCCTATGAATATTACTACGTTATTCAGATGCAACTTCGACAATCAAAATATACTTGCAATAAGAATTTATAATGGCTTTAACAAGTGAAGCTAATGAATCATTAAATTGTGTGTAATGAATCATAACATAGATGATACAACTATCGACCTGTTAACCAAAAAAAGAAAACTATCAATCTTAATCAAACATTTTCACTGTACATATCAGTTGAATCCTTCGAATTTTTCTTTGAATATAGCAAAAAGTTACATGTGTTTGGAATGTTTTTCTTCTCCCCCTGTATATATGTGCATAGATTTTGCAAACATATCCTGAGGCTCTTGGCCATTTAACAAATAAATAAGCATTGTCGCTTAGTTATCTTATAAGTTGATTGAAGAAAAATATACATGTTTGTGAAAGACATAAACACCTACTTAAAGTTAGGATTCATGTAATTTTTCCAGCATTTCAGTTTATCCCTATATGTTTCGTCAGTATTGCGTATAACATCTGGGAATAAAAAATATATGTTTACGCAATCATAAGTTTTGTGGTATTAAATAAATTCAAGCCTAAAAAGAACGAAGCTTTATTTATCTTCTTCATTTTCGCTGGTCAAACCCAACACACTTGACTATTTCTAGAAATAATCCAATTTTGGTTTGTAAATGTTTGGGCCGAAGATACACATTAGTAGGCGCGTTAATTCATTGATGATGTATTTCCGAGGCCTTTTCATATTATTGGATGGTTCATAAAAATGGGTTAACAGACACAAAAATGGCCCATTAAATAAAAAAAAAGACAAAAAGAATAACGCCGTTGCCGGGGATCGAACCCGGGTCACCCGCGTGACAGGCGGGAATACTTACCACTATACTACAACGACCTTTTGAATGTGATTTCAGAAATAGACTATTTATTTTATGCAGTCGATGACAGCCTATAACCGGCCGGTTTTTGAGTCTATGTTACATCCTGTGAAATATTTGAAGCTTTTGAGAGCCGAGAAGCTGTTTTTTCTCAACTCCAACCTACCACAAAAAAAAGCTGCAATGCGAATGTCGTCATCATATATGCAAATTTGCAATGTATATAATATTATTATGTTAATTTGATGAATAAACAACTGCAAAAATATCCACCTGTTGACAGGAAAAGTATCCATCTATGATCTATACCTATGTGTCTCCACGACACGGTGGGAATTAATTTCAAAATTTATTGGCCGTAGTTACTTGTGGACGGACAGTTATGGGTACATTCTATAAAGAAAAAAAGTTGTCCATATGTAATTGAGGACTATATTAAAATCTCAAAACTTATGTGTGTAAATCGAAATATAAGAAAAACTTTAGGGGTTAGTCGGTTCGGTAAATGAGGTACCTGCCGCGCCCGTTGCCGGTAGCCAGTCAATGCTAAAGTCAATACGATATTCTTTTTTCCCAAGTTGTTTTCATTTCTATTGTATATTCATTGGCATTTTCCTCCGATATGATTTTTCTTGCTTGGAAAGAAAACAAGAGAAAAAACTGAAAAAGCAAACACAGCTTTAAATTCAGCGTCCGAGAAGAAAACAATTACATAAATCAGCAGCAAAATTGAAGACGACGAAGACGGATAGTGATAAGAAGAGATGCATCTGTACAATGAGTGGCTACCTCCGCCTGTAGCGGAAGAGACGAAGAAGGAGAAGGAGTCCTTCGCGCGGGTTCTGAGATGCGTCAAAGAGTTGCACCGACCTGATGATCCAGAGTCTGTTTACGCCACTCTGAAATGGATCTCCGTTATCGAACTGTAAGTCTTCGATTTTGTGGTTTGATTGCAAAAACCTTGTGGTTTTTTTTTTTTTTTT
>VBRH01000232.1:117001-144229 GCA_014578085.1 Cardamine resedifolia | reverse complement strand
ATATATATATATATATATATTTTAAAGGGTTTTGATTTTTAAATTTATTAGGATTATTTTGAAATTAAGCTTAAAATTTACTAAGATGGTAGCAAATAACAGTGTTAATGGTATGATTTAGCGATGAACTTGATTGAAAATTTTCTTTCCATGTTTTAAACATTTTAAAATAAATTGAGACGATGCCAAATAGGCTATGATACTTGTTTTCCCCGATTTATTAATTTTTATTTCTAAAATTATAAAATTAAATCACTAAATCAAATGATTTAATAGTTATGCTTTGTTGAATTTTTACGATAACGTCTTGTGTTTTCTATAAATAAAGAGTTGATATGATTCGTTGAAATGTGTTATTTGAAGGTATATTTTTGCAATTTTCGTAAATATTATTGGCTAATCTTTTCAAAACTATAAAAAGTGAGGAGCAGTCTGGGCCTATGAGTAGTTTAGTGGGCCGTGAGAAGAGTACTCAAACTATATACCCAGTATAACTAGGCTCACTTGTCTTTAGCCCCCCAGAAAAGAAAAGAAAAACTATGCTAACCGATCTAATTATGGGATTTCTACATACTCGCATTTATAAATAATTAGCTCTATCATAAACATCATTTTTCTAAGAAGTTGAGAAGTAGTTTTCAGTTAAGCACATGGCCATGTAGCTTCATACCGACTTCTCGCTCTATTATACGCAATATTATTAGTTTGTTCATCGGCTTTATTATCTAATTAACTATCCAAAAATGTTTGTATTTAATTTTAAATAGGCAAAATATATTAATTTGGCTCGAATCGTTGACTTTGCACGAATATAATGATCAACTTTTCTTTTCTTTTCTTTTCTTTTTGTTGCAATATATAATGATCAACTTGTGAAAAGTGTGTTGCTCTACAGAAAATATCCATATATGTGACCAAAAGACAATAACTATTTGTTTAAAAGACAAAAAAGGGGGTTTTATTGGCGCTGGTTACTTGTGGACCTGTGGTCGTTCAGTGGTGGTGCTTTTATGATGATAAAGAAATTTACACTGCTCCTTATTTATTTTTAATTACTAAATGTATACTTTAGAAATAGGGTTGCATGAAAACTTAAATATTTGTAGATGTTAGTATTTGTTAATCTGCATATTAGAAAAAGAAAGAAGTAAAGAAAAATCAGCGTCTGTGGAACTTGGAGTACACACAAAACATGATTCCCCCACCAAGTCCCCCAACCAAAGCAGAGTCCCCCACCTTTTAAATAAAGCACCTTACTATAAAATAAACGTTAATTACTGCTAATCATTCATAATAAAATAACTAACAAAGGTCAAATTCCAATACTAATAGATAAACGTTAATTTATGCTTGTTTATTGGCGTTGGTCTAGAAGGTTATTGCGAGTCATTCATGAAATAACAAACAAAGTTAATTTCCACTTATTCAATACTAGCTAGTAAAATATACTATATGCATAGTGTATCAACCACAATTTATAAGGATCGGTTCAACGAAAATGTTGGTCCAGACAAAAAGAAAATTTGTGACTCATTATGTATTTATTATTAAATTTTAAACAATTTACCTTTAAAATTTTATAAAACCAAATTTTTAATCTTTGAATATCATAAAAATAAAATTTTGGTGGTCCTACAAAAATAAAATTATTTGTTGGCCCTAACTACTTCTTTGTTTTAATAAGAAAATTATTTTTTTTACTGCCCAATTACTATTATTTACAATGATAACTTGAAACAATTATTTTATAAAGTTAAATGTTGTTATACACATAATTGATTTTTGTTATACATAATTGTAAAATATATGTGTAGAACATTTAACTTTTGTCTCGTCCAATAAACTGTAACTGAAAATCTGTGAATGATAATAAAAGTTGGAGTAATCCACCGTAAAAAAAAAACGAAGGGAGTGTGTAACGCACAGAATCGTTCTGTACACTTGTTGGGTTCATTGTCTTCTAGAAGTCCTATCCATGTCCGTGTGGCCTGCCCTGACCGACAAGTCCTCCACATACACTTTTGTCTCTTTTTCTGTACATTTTTTTATACGTAATAAAGAATTTTCAGCAGCGAAGGACAAAAAATGCTTCTAGAAAGGCGTTGATATTTATTAGTCGACGCGTTTATTTTTCTTTGTTTTATTATGATGCCAAGCTACATTATTTTTTGCTCTCTTAATTAATTCTCAGCCGTTGATCTGCTTGGCACAATTTCTTCTAGAAACCCTTCTTTTTTTTTTTTGAATATTATAATCTAATCAGTGGAGGTGGCATATTGGCATTGTTCAACCTCTAAAAGTACTATATAATAAATACTATTGGAACATTTTTAATTAATGGTTAAGAGTTGACTGTTCAAAAAAATTGATCCTTAAATTTAATAATTCGTATTAATTCATATAAACATAATACACAGCTGTATGACACGTCAACATTTCAATCTTACTGAGCCAATGAATAAGTGAAGCCGAGCCGAGAAAGAGATTCTAGAAGGCCAATCTATAAATTGGATGACACGTCATCATCCTTCCATAGATTTTTCAGAAAACAGGCGACTTGCCCCTCCCCCACGGGTTTTTACCTTTTCTTTTTTCCTTGATTTCCGCTCCTTTAATATCATCATATTTGCATTTTTAACCCTTTCAATTGGAATTTGCATCTTTTATTTTCAAAATGTCGGAAGACAGTATTTCTATTATTTCGGATCAGATTCCTGATTAAACAGGAATTTTTTCTTACCTTACTTCTATATTTAAAAGAAAAAAACAGTGAACATTTTCAGATTTTTTTTCAATAGATATCGAAAGTAATTATAAATAGTACTATAATAAGAACTTAGCAATTCTTGTATTTCCCATTAATAGCATGAAGATTCCCGGATTTCTAAAACCAAACAATATTTCTTCGAAAATATAATATTTGATAATTAAATTGTTTTTAAAATAATGACGAATATTCCAAATAACCAAATCACAAACTTTTCGACTTTGGGCTCTTTATATAAAGAAGGTCATTTCTCAATCCCTCTCTCTCCTTGTGATTCAATATCCACTTCTCCGACGAACCTCTCTGCTTCTACAAATTTTCACAGTTTCTTCCGATTGCTCCTCCTGTTTCAATTTAATTGCGTTAATGGCTGGAACCCTAGTTTATTCCGCCGGTCGATTCTCACCGGGAAAAAGCCTTCTTCCTCAGCCTAAGACAGCCAGATCCTACAACGGAACCGCGCGGTTTCCTACCGGAGCTCCGTCGTTTAGGGCTTCGGCTCAGACGCTTAACGCCGAGCCAGCTGTAACGGAATCCGTTCGTCGGCGAGTTTCAAGCCTCTACGAGCTGCTGAAAGTGAAAGAAACGGCGTCGTTGACGGAGATCAAGACGGCGTACCGGAGCTTAGCGAAGGTGTACCATCCGGATGCGTCGGAATCGGATGGAAGAGATTTCATGGAGATCCACAAAGCATACGCGACACTGGCGGATCCGACAACAAGAGCGATCTACGATTCGACGCTGAGAACACCCCGGAGACGGGTACATGCTGGAGCGATGGGTCGGACGGGTCGGGTTTACACGACGACCCGGAGATGGGAGACGGATCAGTGTTGGTAATTAGTCTTTTTTAGGTTTCCGATGATTTTGCAGCATCCAAAAGCCCACTTTTTAACTTCATTTTCCCCTTTCATTGTTTTTGTTTTCCCTGTGTCATATCTTGGAAAATTAAGGGGGAAAATAAGTTTAACCGCTCTTTTTTTTTTCTTACTTTCTTACCAATGTATGAATATAGATGTATATTATTTATTTTCCGCTTGATTGGTTTAATTTCCGTATATCGGAGTATAATTTTGAGAGACTAAGAACTTTTTGCTGTCGATAAATTAGAACAACTTAGCGTCTCCCGAAATATAATTCCGAAAAGAATTCTCTCGTGACAGATATCTAAAACTGTTGGCTATTTCAACGGTGTTACTCCCACAGTTCTGATATTTTAATACTGTTTGTTTTTAGCAAAGTAGGTTATATTGTTCTCTTTAATCTTTATAGACAACTGTTGTTCACCATAACAAAAAAAAAGAGAATACTTTCCTACAACTAATAATAAAATAATTGTTACTCTTAACAATGCCTGTGGTTTAAAACAAACAGTGGCTGACAAAGACACCAAGAAATAGTGACAATCAACCTGTGAAGAATCTAATCCAAACATTGATTTGGCTTTTACAAAAGATTTTTCTTGAGAGGAAGAGGGAACAGTAACAAACCAGATTTTAAATTAAAAAGAAACATGCAAAAAAAAAAAGAAATACAAAATTCAAACCAAAAATGAAAAGATAACAAAAATCCAACAAAATGTAGACGTACAAGGAAGAGTAGTAGTGATTGTTGTATTCCTATGTTTTATATAAGCAACGAACAACAAGAGAGAGATAGACATGTCATTTGCAGCCCATAAGCATGGAGTTGATGACGTGCATTATAAGTCTGATGGCTGTTACGTCACTCCCCGGTGCATTGCGCTGATGATGTAGAATCTGATAGACCTGTTCAAATATTGGGCGAGCATGGACCGCAATCATCTGGTCTGATGGGTTTATTGCTGCAACCACATCAGTCATCCAAGCTAGCTTGCGGGATGTGTCCTTGCTGATGTCACAGGCTAGCTGCTGCAGCAGTGAAAGAAGCACGCCTTGGCTCAGCGGAAGCGGATTCATCGCCAGTAGTCCACGAAGATCCACCTGAATTGGCACAAAGTCAATGTCATGTGATCATATGTAAAACAACTAATGGTTATTAAACGTTAAAACGAACAAATTAAAAGAAAAATGTCACCTGTGAGCAAAGCCATGATACTATAGAGACATCGCTTCTCTGTAGAGCAGAAGTGAAAGATTCTTCATACTTGCGTTCAGATATCAACCTTGATAGTTCTGCTGTTGGGTCCATAGGTGCTTCAACCTGAAATGATAGATGTTGGGTTTGTCAAAAAAAAAACTCAGAAAAATACATCAAATTGAGCTTCTAATAAGAACCAGAAATGATTCTCTTAGTTCACTCTTTGAGTTGATTACAAAACACGAACAGAGAACTAACTGAAGAACCAAATATAGAACCCTAGGGTGAATTCGATAGCACACTAAACTCTCCTAAGCCCAAGCCAAGATCCGACCAATCCAAAATACCCAACCCTTCTGCCTAAACTACTCTTTAAGCTGTTAGCTCTCTAGCTAACCGACTCAACTATTGTTGCTGAGCAGCTACAGTCCACTACAAGCCACCTAGGACACTTGCGATGCTCCTGTACTAGACTAACACAAGGCTTATCAGATTCATGGTTAGTCATTAGTTCCAGAGATGTGCAAACCTTTTCAAGAAGAGCACCCAAAGCTCCACTACTTAGTTGAGTAGCCAAGGGATTTGAACCACCCGAATTTGCTCCAGCAGCTGCTAGAGCTAAGAGATTCCTTTGACTCTCGGCTAATTCACGACTTAAGGCTTGAGCAACTGACGATGCAGAAGTAATTGTTTCCTGTAAAACGAGTAGCGGCTTTAGAAAGAGGATATATATGATTGGATTTTGCAACCAGAACAGTGCTGTAAGAAGAATGATTTTCCATCATACCCTTAAAGTATGAGCTAGCTGGGAGTGTCCAGAGTCAAACCGTTGCTGGGCTGCGCTTGTGTGCTCAGCAATCCCTTTCTGGAAGGCTGAGTCAACTTGCTCAAACATGGTCTTGCATGACCTCTCAAAGGAAGGTATGACTGATGACTCTAGACCTGACCTAAGAGCTTCCTGAAGTTTATAAATGCCAGATATATAAGAGATCAACTTCCTTCCGCCAAACTATGATGCAGTACAGACTTGTAGACATTTCTATAAAGTACTATTAAACAAGGAGAAACTCGAATTTACCTGGAGGGCTTGCCTGCCAGAGGTCTGAAATTGGGCTTGAATTTGCCTAGCTATAGTTGCTTCAAGCTTTGAATTAACAGATTTTTCCAGCTGATTGACTGCTTTGTCACTAAGTCCTCTCTGTATAAAAGAAAAAGTAGTGCTCTTTTTCAACAATGAACCTTCTCAAGAATCAGCTCTACATATCTAGTAAAATTCTAACCTGGAAGGACTCTGTGATTGCTGAAGACACCGTTTTTTCAATAGCTGGTGTTACTGCACGTGCCAGGGCTGGACCAAGTGCAGCAAATTCCTTCTTTATCATTTTCTCAAACATGGCATATAATTCTTTGCTCATGAAGTTTGTTGTTGCATTCACAATTTGCTGGCTATGGTCACGCAATGCTTTTTCATTCTTAACAGTCTCCTCTTGGAAGCGGGCCCATAGAGCATCAGCATTTGACTTGCTGGATTTCTCAATTATTCGCCCTAAAGCCACTTCTAGTCTTTTACCTTCTTTAATGATAGGGCCATTAACAGCATTTGATAGCTGTCTCTGCATCTCCTTCTGTGATACCATTATCTGGAAGGGGAGTAATGTGCCAAGTCAACAAAAAAAAGCTTACCAAGGTATGTCTTAAGAAGAAAAGTAATAACCTGTCATCGACAAATGCCAGTTATGTATAAATTACAAAAAAAATTTCAAAACTAACATGATGAAGGAACATGCAATATGCCAAACAAGGTAACATTTAATTGCATACACAATTAAATGATGAAAAAGTATAAACCAAAGTTTGTTAAGCAAAATGTCACCTGATTTATTGTTTCTTGCAAAGCTAAGATTTGAGGAAGTGAATCTGTCATGGGATGACTTGAGCTCTGAGTTTGCTCATTGTAGGCGTCAGCCAGATTAGCAACATTGGAGGATGTAGATGACAATCCGAGACCCTGTGAGCTTTTGGCCTTCTGTTTCTTTCCTTTACTATTTGTAGCTGCTGACTGTTGAAGCCCACTAGATGAACCCGATTCAGGAAGCTTTGCAGACACACCTCTCGAGTCAATACCAGTTTCATCCCCAGCTTGTAAAGGTTGTCCATAAGCCTTAGATTCCCCTGGAATGAAAGTTCCCTCTGTACTAGGATAGCAGTCTCTTGCCATTTCCGTGCTGAGATTTGAAGCCTGTGAGCAGAAGATTTTTTCTCTATTTTCTGAAGTGCGACTCTCAGTTTCATCATTATAATTGATTTCACCATTCTGTGAGGACCTTGCTTCACTTACTTCTTTCACCTCAACTTCGGTGCCTCTTGCATCATTATCCATGTCCTGAATATTTGTATCTTTATCTCTCCTGTCGTCAGTAGTAATGGAGGCTTCAGCGGACGAAACACCCATCAATATCTCTGAAGGAGTTACAAGATGAGTGGGGTGCTTGAAAAAAGCTGGTGGGCTTCGCATCCCAGAAACATCATCATCAGGTGTAACATTTGTGTCCTTGCTTCTTGAGCTTTCCTCTACGGATGAAACATCCAAATTTCTTTCTCCCACAACATCCATATGCCTATCAACAGAATAATCAGCAGAAGGTGCTTTGCCACCAAGCTCATGATGAGGTGTTACTGGCTCAACAGCATCTACAGGAGTGTGATATCCAGAAATCTTTCTTGATAGTCTGGGACTTGGAGGAAGTTGGGGTGAAGTAGAATACGCAGAACCTGCACCACTGGTCTCGGATGGAAGGCCAGAAATTTTAGGTTCACCATAGGGTGGTACTTGTGATGTGGTTTCTGCTGATTCAGAACCCGCTGGAAAACTCAACGTGTTAGCACTTTCCGATCTGTTCACTAGAATAGAAGGTTTTGGTACTGAATCAACCGAAGGTAATTCTGTGAGCTTAAATCCAGATGGTTCTGACGTACTTTCAACAAGATTTGCCTCTCGCGATACACTAGAATCTGACTTTTCCAAACCCACAATCTCTCCAGGAGGTGGCAAGCACAAGCATAAGTCTAATGTATATTGCTGGATTGCTAGAGTCTGGACACAATAAACCTTAACAATGGGTTCTTCTGGTGGATCATTTGTCCCAATAAAACTCAATATAGGCATAGTGACTGTAAACTCTGACAGGTAATCCATCCGTGTATCAACTGGAGAAGAACCATAGTCCAAATGTACGGCATATAAGGCGTTCCTTTTCGCATTTGCAAGTAAAAGCAAGCCTGCTTCAGATAGTGCTATGACTTGGTTGAAAAATGCCTCTTCAGCCCGCGGCTCAGATGAACTTTTCAAGTCAAGTGTCTGGGTACACCTCCATGATTCAGCTTCGGCAGGTAGAAGCCACCCTTCTTCCCCAGATGAGACCCAAATTTTCATTTCTCGATTTAGAGGACCCTTCGAGAAGAAGATTGTCAACAATACCCGAGTTAGCAACTTAGCAGAACGGAAAGGTACGATTGTTAAATGTAAACTCAACACAATAGGGCTATTTAACATATTAGATAGAGCTCAGACAAGTTAGTAATATTGATTAAAGAATGTTACCCCCGTGATAAGTATGATATGATCAGGTCTCTCAGGGGATGTCACAAATGTGGCTGAATTGACTGGATGTCCATTATGAGGTCTCAAAACTACAAGCGGTTGTGCCTTACGATCTTGCCATATCTTAATCTGCAGGGTAGTTGTGAGGAAAGAAGGAGTGAGACACACACAAATACGAGCTGTTGCAAAATGTGTCCTGGTTGAAAAGAGACATTACATAGTGCAAGCCTGACATGTAAAATTAAAAAATTCAAGCCTGACATAACATATCAAACCTTCAAAAATTAAAAATGTGCTAGAATAGTAATTGAATGTCAAATGCAATAGCAGAATCAAACAAATAAGGCTGACTCGTTCCAATTAAGTAAATGTCACCATACCAAGTTGGCAGCGTAACGAGTTTGAACTTGTGTTATTTGCAATCATTTATTTTCACACAGGTTTAAAGAAAGGGGTGACAGAAAGAGGAAGAGTCAAGTGAAGAAAACGATAAGAACAAACACAAACCGTGCCATCAACTGAAGAAGAAACCAGGCGTGTGGTCATCCATTGGCACATTGACAAATCCGTTACTTCTCCATCATGTTTACCCACAATCTGGACACCTTCAATCAGTTTATCAAGGGGACACTGGAGAGGTGCCTCAGCAGAGAATACTTCACCTCTACCAACTTTGGTAGTATCAATTCGCAGCACATGTTTACCAATCGAAACCACCAAAATTTCCTGAAAAAAAATAATTTTAGGCAATCAGAAGTATAGAGTAAACTTGAAAAGAAAGCTGGATTTAAGAAAAAAAACATACGCAACTTCAAATAGCAAAAGAAGTAAGTTCAACTACCTGTTTGTGGCAATGCCAACAAACACGAGGATGTTTGGTGTCTTCCTCTCCTAAAATCTGAAGAGCAAGAACTATCTTTCCAGTAATCTGGGGTTGATCATCTCCCTCAGACCCTTCAGAAATTCTCCACACGTAAACTTTTCCATCTAGACTAACGCTGTTTGAAAGAAAAAGAAAAGTAGACGATATGAGAAGAAATGCTAACCAAAAAATAAAACTCTAATAAACAAAGAAGAATTGAATGAGGCTGCTCTATTCCATATCTGTACAATTAGACAACAGTTCCAAAACATTACCTAGCCAAGAGATGAACATCCTCAGCGAAGAAAGCCATGTCCGTCACTCTCTGGAAACAAACACGTAGTTAGAACATATCAAACCAGATAGATAATTCATAAGTAACTCTGAAATTGCAGAATTGGAAAACAACCTGAGAATGGCCTTTGAACAAAGCCCTCAATGCGGTGTTTATATTGAGAACCCTAATGTTTCCTCCTTTCAATCCGTAGCAAATGTAGACCTTATTGACGGCGATTTGCCGACCCACTACAAGCTGAGGATCCGACCCGTATTTGGTAATCGGAGTCACCTCCAGCTGCGGAGGAATCCCTCCATGTAATCTCTCGTCCACATCGTACACAGCGTGCTCACCAACCAATCGCCTGCCCTTGGGCAGCTTACAGCTCGGGACACGAATAGGACCCGAACCGCCAGGAAAAGGCCGAGCGATCTCGTGCGGACTCACTACCGGGAGCTGATGCGTCGGCTCTTGGTTGCCTCCGCCGTTGTTATTGTTGAGGAGAGCGAGGATGTGAGTTCCGGGATTGTGATTGACACGGGGAGATTGGGGATTAAGAGGTGGCGTGGGATAAGATAGCGATCTCTGTGGGTGCAAGTTAGTCGCGGAAGGCACCTCCTGTTGCTGCTGAGTGACCGGCGATGGTTGAGCGGATATACCAGGCGGCGCGTGGAACTGCTGATTGTGAAGAAAAGGACCAGTGGGCGGAGGATAAGATGCTGGCGGCGTAGGATAAGGGTTTGATGAAGGTTTGAAGAAAGTACCGAGATCAAAAGGTGGAGGATTGTGAGGGTTAGTATTACCAGGTGAAGACGCCATTGATTTGTGCAGATTCAAGATCTCCGAAAGCTAGGGTTTGTGAAATCGATCAATAAAGAGGTGTAAATAAATGCAGAGCTCCTTGAAAAGATTCCACAAAAAGAAGACTCAGTGGATCTGATAGTCACAGAAAGAGAGAAGCCAAGATCGACAATAGAGACGATGATGACTTGAAAGTGAGAACAGGTAGAGAACTTTTGGAGACTAGTAATTTTTTTTTCTAGTGAATAATGAAATAGGGTATGTGATCTTAACAAGTTTTTTTTTCCTTTTTGTCAACAGATGATAACAAGTTATGGGGGGATAATCGTGTATATAATTAATATATGAGGACGGTTTTGTGTAAATTCAGAGATTTTACTCATTTAAGGCCTTGATTTCCATTATTGGGCCCCTATTTATTACCTTTTAGCTTCATTCTACTCTTGTGCAATTTTCTTCTCAAGTGCATACGTGTTTAACTTGTTCTACATCTTCGCCAGTAAAAAATTCTTCGAAGAAGAAAAACAAATGTTGATCTGTCCATCGTTTTTTCCCCCCTAAATCTTGATTTAGGTCAACAATACATATCTATGTAATTCTATAGATTTTGTTATGTAATTCAACGTTTACTGTCGAGCAGATTCACATGTAACCTTGTAGTTGCTTGAAGATCAATTATTGATTTGGGACGCTTCTGCATAAACTCAACATTGGTTTGGGCCTTGTTTCTACATTTTAAAGCCCTATAACTTCATAATAGTCCATGTAAGCCCGAATCATTCTTGAAGAGATTATTCTCCCTTGCTCAGAAACCCTTTTATGGAAATAAAAATATCTTGAATTTGCTTTGTAATTGCTCAATTTTCTCTGTTTTAGATTGGAGCAGATTCAACCGATGTTTTCAAACTCATCAGTAAAAATAATCAATCATAGCATAGAAAAATATGACAAATGGGCCTTAGCCCCACATTTCTCAAAGTCAAAAAATAGTTTTAATTAATTAAGTTAAGTAATGATAGAACTAAAGAAGAGAAACGTAAAATAGAGAAGGAAAAGGAAATAGAAGACCGTTGCCCAAATGGTTTGTTGGATTTTGATTAGCTTTAAAAGCAAGAAATAGGAGTGTAACGTCGCCACGAACAATCTTATACCTTTATAATCTCCTTTTCTCTCCCACTAAATTTATAATCCTCTCTCTTTCTCCACGTTTCTCGCCAACAAAACCAACAAACTCTCTCTCTCTATCTATCTAGAGAGTTGTTCAACCTAAATCGAAAGACGAATCTCGGAATCTCCGGCGACAAATTTAAACAGAGGAAGAAGATGTGTTGCGGACGGATTTGCATGCTTTGCACGTGTTTGGTTCTGGTGGTGATCGCGATTGGGTTTCTATTCGGATTTGGCGTATTTAAGGATGGATTCCACAAGATCCACAATTCCGTCAATCTCGAGTGCGATCCTAGACTTGGCTGCGGCGGAGGCGTTGGACGTCGCGGTTACGGTTTCCCAGCTCCGGCTGGTCATAACTAGCTCTGATCTCAATTCTTATCTTTCAATTCGAATTTGGGTATATTAGCAATTCATCAGCTTTTTATTTTCGATTGTTGCGTTTTTTACTTTCCCCCAATTTCTCTCACATGGACGGACTCCTTTGTGCATTCGAATGTTTCGTTAATTAGATTTAGTTTTGACCTTTATATTTCATTGGTTTTCGATATTGTTAGCTTATGATTGATTGTTTTTTTCGATATTGTATTTATTTAGATGCCAAAAAAAAAAAAAACGTAACGTATAGATATGATTCGTGTTTATCATATATTTTTTTACGTTAATGCAGTCCGCATCTTTTGAGCTAAAAAGTTTAAAGTAACCATATTTATTTTAGATATCATAAAAAGATTCCTATTAGCCTATCGCATAATTCTTATTAGAAAATCTATAAGAGAATTTTTTTAATTAAAAAACATGATTTATCTTTATCCATATGGAAAAAGTAAGATTCTTGATGACAAGAAAAGTAATATTCTCGGATCGGCTAAACCTCTTCCTAATGACGTCAGTTATAACGAAGAAGATAAGAATTGCTGTTCAATATTAAAACAAATTAAATACCATTTATACCCTTAAACCTTTCTTTTACCAAACTTAAAAACCAAAGGAAAGCTAAAATCTCAAATCGGGTCGATGCATATATAAAAAAGCTCTGGCTAAGCAACAAACAAATGAAATAGGTTAATAACCACTACGACTCACTAATAGGAAACGGTCGGGGATTAAAGAGATCCAAGGGTAATTTCGGGTTTTAAGTGATACAGGGGTAGTTTCGGGATTTAAGGACTGGCCTCTGTGGAGTCTCTCGTTTGTGCAGCGGGTTTAGGTAATTTATTAATACCGTATTTGGCTTCTCCTCTAAGACAAAAAGAGTTAAAAAACTTGAAGGAAAGCCATTTTCAGAAGTCACAAGTGATTCTTCTGATTTATAAAATTGACCAAAAGAAGGAAAGAGGAGACCGAGAAGCCAAAACAGACGATGAGGATCACTGTGATGACCGCCGGTGAACAAATCATCACTCTTGATGTCGATTCTCAGGAAACTGTAAGTTATTTCCCGAAAACCCCTAACTTTTCTGATTCTTCAGGTTCTTAATTACAATGTACTTCTCGAATTGATCGATTAAGCTTCTTGGTTTCACTACTTTTCCCTGAGTAGTCGACGTTTCCCAAAGTTGATTTTGCTGATCGTTAGGGTTACTGTTTTGCAGGTTGAGAATGTTAAAGCCTTGCTCGAGGTTGAGGTAAGGGTTCTCAGATCTCTTTCGTCGATTTATATTTGGAATTTTGTCGCTTACTACTGAGAAAAGTTAAAGATCGAAGCTTGAATTCTGCTGAAATCTGGGGGTTTAGGGTTTTTGGAACTTAAGCTACTTTGTTTTATTTTTTTGCATAAATGCAGTCCAATGTTCCGATTCAGCAGCAGCAGCTGTTGTATAATGGAAACGAGATGAGGAATTCTGATAAATTGAGTGCCTTGGGTGTTAAGGATGATGATTTGTTGATGATGCTTTCCAATGCCAATGCCAATGCCTCATCTGGGTACGGTGGATTAACCTCATGCTTCTCTGTTTTGAATTAACCATTCGTCATAGTTACCACTTAGTGTTTGTGAGTATGATCCCTTTTTTGTTTGTCTCATACGCTTGCTTGCATCAGTAGTGCAGCTGGGAGTGATTTGGGCATGAATCCTGATGGGTCAGCTTTGAACCCTGCAGCCTTTCAACAACACCTTCGCGGTGATTCTAATCTTATGGGACAGTTATTTCAGGTAACTAGATTGTAGCGTGGGACTGTGATGTTATTCATGGCTTCCATTTTATGACTTTGTTAGCTTGGCTTTGATATTGTGAATTGTAGACAGATCCTGAGCTTGCACAAGTGATTTCTGGAAGCGATTTGAATAAGTTACAGGATGTTTTGCGTTCACGGCATCAGCAGCGATCTGTATTACAGCGTCAGAAGGAAGAGGAACTCGTAAGCTTTTTCTCAAATAAATGAGTTTCAGTAAAACTACCTTTGAAAGAGTTGCTAGTTTATCAGTTTTTCCACACACTAGTTATATCTACCACTATCAAAGAATCCTGCTTATGTATTTCCCGCTGGCAGGCCCTTCTGTATGCAGATCCTTTTGATGTTGAAGCACAGAGGAAAATTGAAGCTGCAATTCGTCAGGTAATGGTTCTTACTTAAGTTACATGTACTGAACTCTAGTATTTCTTTAGTCGCAAACAACTCTTTTGGGATTCCTTGATGCAAACATAGGTTAGGTTCTTGTGTTCTCTTAATTTGGTTGTTAACTTTAGGTGTCATGTCTGACTTTTGGTGATCTCTTGATACTTTTGAGCAGAAAGGAATTGATGAGAACTGGGAAGCTGCCCTTGAACATAATCCTGAAGGTTTTGCTCGGGTGGTATGTATGCTTGTGTAGTTTATGCTCTCAAAGTCCTTTAACTTTTTTGTACACAGACTTGAATATTTTGTTTTTTTCTCATCTCCTTAGATTATGCTGTATGTGGATATGGAGGTCAATGGCGTACCTTTAAAGGTAGAAATTTGGCAACCAGAATATAATCTCTTTCAGCTTACTCTCTGTTTTCAATTTTTGTCGGTTCCTCAGTGCGCTTAGAGATCTGTTATTGAGCACTCCTTAGATTATCTTTTTGTTGATAGCCTAAATTTGACACCATCTCCAGGCTTTTGTTGATAGTGGTGCACAGTCGACAATTATATCCAAGAGTTGTGCTGAGAGATGCGGGTAACTCTTGCATTTTCTTCTTCTTCTGGTACTTGTTTTAATATAGAATGACGGAATACTTCACGAGTTTTTGTTAAATACTTCCTCTCAGATTGCTGAGACTCATGGATCAACGCTATAAAGGTATTGCTCATGGTGTTGGGCAATCAGAGATATTGGGCCGCATTCATGTCGCTCCAATCAAGGTAATAACCGCCAAAACTTTGTTTTTCTGTTCCACTATTCTTTGCAGAAGAAATTGAAAATCTCGTTCCTTGCAGATTAAGAATAACTTTTACCCGTGTTCATTCGTGGTGCTGGACTCACCTAACATGGAATTCCTATTTGGCCTTGATATGCTGCGTAAGCATCAGGTAACATCTCCTTGAGTTGACTTCGAATTTATTGGATCTGTTTCAACCAAATGCAAAGCCGTTGCTCTCTCTTTTTTTGTGTGTAGTGCACTATAGATTTGAAGGATAATGTCCTGACTGTCGGAGGAGGAGAGGTTTCAGTTCCCTTTCTGCAAGGCTAGTTCTCTACTACCATCTCTCTTTCTATGCATTTATGTTTGTTACCTTTTCTTTCAATTAACCTGACAAAAACTGTACGTACTTCAGAGAAAGACATCCCTTCCCGATTTCTGGATGAAGGAGGTCCTCTTCCGAATGAAGCATCTAGCTCTGGAGCAACGGTAAGAATTATGCATTTTGTCCATTATCTTTGGTTTTGATGCTATATTTGAAAATAAGTTTTTATGTTAAAAACTTGTTGGTCTTGTAGGTTCCTTCTGGGTTTACAGAGAAGAAGAATAACTCAGTTGCAAACCCAACGAGTCAACAACCTAAAAGGCAGAACACATCAGAGGTAGAATCTGTGGTTAAAAGCTTTAGTATCACTTCTTTCGATAACCTTTTCAGTCTCCATTAAATCATTTTGTCACGTAATCCACAGGGACCTGAATTTGAAGCCAAGATTGCAAAGCTTGTGGAATTAGGGTTCCCCCGCGAAGCAGTGATACAAGCTCTAAGATTGTTTGAAGGAAACGAAGAACAAGCTGCTGGGTTTCTCTTTGGAGGCTGAAGGTTAAAAGAAACTGGTCCCGTATATCAAATGTGTTGTTTTTCTCCTTTTTTTTCTTCCTATTTCCTTATATTTTATAGATCTTTACAAAACATAGGAAGGTGTAATTGCAACACCATGTCGTAAGGCATCTCGAATAAGCAGACTAAGGGTTTATTGAAGAAATGCAATGCAAGTGTTCTTATTTCTTTTATATTGAAGGTTTGATTTGTCTTCCCTTAGAAATCGATACAATATTCAAAACGAGCCAATACCAATATAGCAACCGCAGAGAATTCAACTGATAGTTATCATTCAACAACAAATTTTCTAAGAAAACACTTTTTGTTCTGCAGAATTTCATTACAAAGATCACTCGAACAAAATCAAGATACTACACCAAAATTTTGCCACTCAGAACTATTCGTTTAATCTAGCAGTAACAGAGCGGAGCTTTGAGTAAACTTTGCCCGCTGGAGATCCCATAATAAGACTGCAAAGCGAACTCCTTGCGACTTTAATATTAGAGAAAGCTCCTAAGATATGAATCCTAGTGTCTGCAATCACGATCCTTGTCCTGGTAGAGTTCTCAATAGCAAACTTGGTCTTCCCTCCTTTCCCAGACAATCTCCCAATGGCCCGAGACAAATGCTCGCCTTTCAGAGTCTTCACATCCTTGATCTCAAAAGATTCAACATAGAGCTCATCAATTCTCAAAAGAGAGATAGCATCTGGGATGTCAAAACCCAGCATGAAAGCGTGTACAAAATCTGCAGACCTCTGCAGGTTACTGATGTCAGGAGTGTCAGCTCGGGTTTTAAGCTCGACTTTGCGGGATTTGAGATTCATCCTAATGTCAACCTTCATCTGATCGTAAATGGGTGTGTAGATGTCTAACCATGCTTTCTTGAGGGGAGAGTAACGGTTCGGTGGTACTGATAATTTCCTGAACTGAACTTTACCATCAGACATCTCATGCGCTTTCAATGGCCTAAAGGTTGGCTTAGCCGGTAGTGGCGCAGTTACTGTGGCAGTCTCAACTTCCATCTGAGTAGTCTCTGCCATTAAATCTTCAATAGTGATTATCACCTACAACGTGTAAAATAATACATACATAATCATCAAAAGCCACACTCTTGTGCCTTAAAATCATAAGAAAACACTAGATATCAATCAAAGTCTCAAATAAACTCAAGCTAGATCGAATTTGATATCCTAAATAAAAGTAATTTGAAGATAAACTGTAACTAGTTATTATCCAGAAATCACACAAAGAGTAAACTAGGTCGTCAAAATTTAAGCTTTTGTAAATAGATAATTACGCAGGTATAAGAGGAATGAACAGAACCAAATAGAAAGAAATCGAATTGTTACACAAATATCTGAAATCGAAATCCTCCAGAAATTCTGATGCAATTAGAACAATTTCAATAGAAAAATTGATTGAAAATAAATAGTTGAAACTGAAGGGTACCCGATTCTTTGAATAGGGATCTGATGGGAACGACGAGGAGCTGCTGCTGCTTCGGAGGAAGGTTTCTGAATCAATCAAGGTTTAAAGTTTAGGGTTTTGTCTATGTCACCGGTCCAAAACGACACCGTTTGCAATCACCATTTAAATATATATGAAGCCCATACTAATTGTCAAATTTGGTCCATAAAGGCCTTTATACTTGTTGAGAGTGGCCTCTTTTAAAACTTTCACAAACGGTAGGTCAATCTCCATATCCCTCTTGGCTTAATATTTTTCAACACAGACCGAGCCATAGTTATAATTGTCAAATTTTGTTATCCCATAGTTATATACTTATATTGAATGCACAAGTAAAAGTTCAAATGTATTTGTGTATAAATTCAAGTTTATCATATGAACAAGCCATGGAATATCTATTTGGAAGTTTTTTACCCTCTACATATTGTTTGTTGAAATTAATAGATGGGTGATTAAAAGAATATTCTCTAACAAGCTCTGCTTGGGTTACTAAATATAGGTAAGGTCACAAATATGGGTCTAACTCATGAAGATCCAAACTTAGAAGCAATCTATTCATAGTAAATCACTAACAAACAAAAATCTTCGGTTTTATTCGTTTCACCAAACAAATTCAGATCAGCCAAAAATCTGATTTCCCTCGAGAGTAATTCCGACTTCTTAAATCTTCAGAATCAACAATTCAATGACAATTATCAACCTGAAGCCAAACCTGTGGAGGGCCTCATTCAGACCGATAAATTAAGATTCAAGAGACAACAACATACGAGAAATGTTTAATCAATCCAGCTCTGTCTCCTTAGTCTACGCAGTTGAAATCGCCGATACTACGGAAAACGTAGACGTCACTTGGTCTAGAACCATCTCCTCACATTCTTTAACCATCAAAATCGAGAATCACAAAGACAAAGAACAGAATCATCAGCAACAGGTGAAGATAGATCTTTCAGGTTCTTCGTTTTGGGCCAAAAAGGGTCTCAAGAGCTTAGAAGCTGAAGGGACGAGGGTTGACGTATACTGGGATTTTCGTCAAGCCAAATTCTCAAACTTCCCAGAACCATCCTCTGGCTTCTACGTCTCCCTCGTGTCCAAAAACGCCGTAGTTTTAACAGTCGGGGATTTAAAGAACGAAGCTTTCAAGAGGACGAAGAAGAACCCTGCAGCCACAGAAGCTGCCTTGGTCTCCAAGCAAGAACATGTCCACGGGAAACGCGTGTTCTACACACGCACGGCGTTTGGGGGTGAGGAGTCGCGTCGAGAGAACGAGGTGGTGATAGAGACTTCTCTCTCGGGTCCCGACGATCCGGAAATGTGGATCACGGTGGACGGTGTGCCGGCGATTCGTATCATGAATTTAAATTGGAGATTTAGAGGGAACGAGGTTGTGACAGTGAGCGATGGTGTTTCTGTGGAAATCTTTTGGGACGTTCATGATTGGCTGTTCGAAACCTCTGGTTCGTCTAGCGGGTTGTTTGTTTTCAAGCCTAAAGCTGGATTCGAATCTAAGACTCTAAGCTTTAATGGTAGATATGGTGATAATGATGGTGATGGTGGTGATGACTTTGAAGAGGATGATTCGTCGTCCAAGTATTGTCATGTTCTATATGCCGTAAAAATTTGATTAAGAAGTTGTGAAAGAGGTTTTTTCATAAATGTATTGAATAATTAGAGGTTTGTGTATTTTTCTTTTTTTTTGTCTGCCACAAGTAGAATTTCCATGTTGACTTTTAAGTCAATTTTAGTTAGTTAACTACTCTTTAGCATCTCCTTTGTATTTTTTTTTAGAATGTTCCATATTGTATCTTCTGTCCGATCCGGTCGGAACAATCTATTCCAAAAATAACATTTTCCAACAAAAATAACATTTTTATTAAAAGATAATTTTTCTATATATCATAAATCTCCTAACCTCATATTCCTAAATCTTAAATCTTAAACCCTAAATTTTACCTCATACCCTCTAAAAACTATACCTAAATTCTAAAATACTTAACCCAAATTACCAAATTAAATTATTAACTTTTGTAAAAATATTATTTTTGTCCTAAATAAAAAAATAATGTGTTATTTTTGAAAAAAAAAACTTATTGTAGTGGTGAATTTCTCTATATTTAGTCAGATTTTGAATATCATTATTTATGAATATAAAATCCAGAACCTGAACTAGAACCAAAACCGGCGTGGCACTGAGGCAACTAGACGACCCGCCGCACTATAGCTAGGGTTTCTCCATTCCGACGGTCTCTGAGATTTCAATTAGGAGATGCTGAAACTATGGTTTAGGTTATCAATTGGCATTCAACATCGCGTTTTCGTAATTCCATGGTGAGCTGATTTTTGTTTTGCTTGATTTCTTCTTTCCTGTTTCTCCTATACCTGTGCATTTTGTTCTTGTTTCAATTCCCAATTTATGGCTTGAGAGAATTGAAATCAACAAATTTTGTTGTTACTTATTGAAATTGTTCTGATATTTGTAGGGTGAAGAGACAATTGGCTCCAAGAATCTTGTCTTCAGTGCAGCGAGACTACAGTACCTCGGGTATGATTAAATATGTTCCAAAGAAGTCTCGGAAGATTAGTGAAGATTTCACTTCTGATATTGATGGTTCTGAGAAAGGTATATATAATGGTAGTAGATTGGATCATAGTGTATTGAGAACTGAAGTTAAGTGTGACGGCAAAGAAGCTACGGAGGGCACATTTTTGGATCTGCAAGAGATAAATGATGCTGGAAGTTACATGAATGAGGCCTGTGATGATTCTACTCAAGGTATTATTAGTTTTACTGCCATGTTTCGTTGTTCAGGTTTTGGCATCAAACCAATCCTAATCGAGACCTACATTTATCTTATCTTTTTTGCAGAGTTGGAAGTAAGCATCAACCCTGTTAATTCTAGTGGCTATAAGTCGACGAGACAACACAAACAAGCTTATGATCAAGTCAAACTACATATGGAAACTGAGCAGGCCAAGAGTAGCAAAGAAGCCTGCAAAACCACGCAAGAGGCAGAGAACATGGCTATTCGATATCTCAGTTTAAGGTTTGCTTGCAACCTTGTGTTTGTGTAGCTTCAGTTTAAAATGTCGCAGAATTGTTTATTTTGTTCCTTTTCACTCTTCTCTGTGTGTATGGTTTCCTTATTCTGCATTGTCCCAGAGCATATTCAGCAGCTGAGCTGAAGAAGAAGCTCATTGGAAAGAAATATCCTATTGAAATCGTTGACAGAGTGATCAATGATTTTCAGACTCGGTAAGGTTCCTCTTTAAAATTTTGTTCTCAATCAAGACCCATAGCATTATGCGTAAGGGTCTTGGTTGCTTTTGTTGTAACATTATCCTCTTTACCACTGATAGAAAAACTGAGTAAGAAAAAAGGTCTCTATTTCACCTTTTTGTTTTGTGTGTGTTTCAGAGGTTTTATCAATGATAGCTTGTACGCGGAGTCATTTTCTCGATCTAGATGGTCTTCCTTAAGTTGGGGACCAAGGCGGATCAAGCAAGTAAGATTCACCATTCACATTTTTTTCGTGGGAACAGTAATGTGGTCTGATCTGTCAACTGCTAAAGCGAAGTGTGTATTTTGCGTGTGGATCAGGCATTGTATAAAAAGGGCATAAGCAACGAAGACTCAGAGACGGCCATAAAGCTGGTTTTTGAGAAAAGCCAATGCAAGGAAGGAGATGAAGAAGCAGAACCAAAGCACGGGCTGTCCAAAGAAGCAATGGATCAGCTTTATGTTCAGGCGTCAAAGAGGTGGCTCCAAGGCCGAGACTTGCCTATAGAAACTCGTAAAGCTAGAGTCATCCGGTGGCTTCAATACCGGGGATTCAACTGGGGTGTCGTTGCCCAGCTTCTCAAGAGGTTAGAGTCTATTCATGAGTCGTGATCATATTTTACACATGTGTTGTTTTGGCAGCTACGTTTTCTGTTTGTTAGGAATTGCCCCAAGAGTATGTTCCATTTTGTAATATTGTCAATAAGTTCACTCACTTGTGTCTCACCGAGTCGCTACCCTGTGATTAATGTAATCCACTATAAGAAAATAGGTAGATTATTTATTAACAAATAAATAATTTTTGACTATTAAAAATGGTAGAAAATTGGTAGGAAATTGATGTAATTTCTTACCACATTACTGTGTTACAGGTTTTATAAATTTTACTTTGAACAACATTCATGCTAGGGTTTGAACATTCGTGTGTTTATTATTTCGATGTTTTTGAATTATAGTTAAATAGTGTTGATTTTTTCCCCTCAGTTCACGAATTCAATACCATGTTCTAGTGTTTTAGATTTTATAAATCTTTGTCTATGTTTTGGTTTTGGAATGGGATTAACGGGTAATATGGTACACATAGAGTCATCATCCCTAAACCATGTTATTGGGAAACTAGGAATAATAGCTCATACCAAGCGGTTAAAGTTCAAAGATCGTAAAATTTATACGGTTAGAGAATTCACATTTGATTATGGATCCATTGACTCTGGATCTATCGTAAAGTTGATCTAAGTCTTATGTTAATGGATCCACAATCATGTGGAAAATTTCTAACAGCATAAACTCTACTGTACTTAAACTTTAACCATCTTACAGGCTCAAGGATGACGATTATGTGTGAATCATATTATCCATTACACCCATTCCAAAACTCATCTAAGTCATAGAAGAAAGATTTATAAAATCAAATTCACCAGATTCTAGTACTGCAATCATGAACAAAATGTAAAAAAAAAAAACATCATCACTATATTTCAAAACGTTATCAAAATTTGAAAACACGAATGCTCAAATCCGATTATCCGAAACATAGAAAATATACTAAGTTACTCTAAATAAACATTCTCGGCCAAAAACGAAGAATGAACTATTCAAAGTCCATAAATAATAAGAAATTGTATCTTCACGTGTCACAACAATTCCAGTGCATGATGTGTATCATATCACTGAGATAATAATGTGTTTAAACGCACAAACATAAATAGTTACGCGCGCAACAAGTTATTGTCAAGAATTTAGACGAATTAAAGTCAAACTGATACTCGGATTTCAAACACAATAACAACATCGGGTTGTACTTGTAACAACACGACGAATACCTCAAACTTTTGCAACTGTCACGACACAATCTGCTGCTTTTGTGTTCGAGTGTATATAGATGAGATTCTTGGTAAACAAAAATTATGAGTTTGATCTACTTGGTTTGCCCCATACATGTGATAAATCACGGGGTTGGTACGATATTTTATGGTCTGTTGTGCATAACAGTAATCCGTTGCTCTTAAAGATTTTAGAGTTATTATATAGTCAAGTAGGTCAAGTTCACCTTTTAATACAGAGAGAATCTCAAATGAAAATATAAAAAATTTGTAACGGGCCGGACTAAATTTGGATCGGTCTGATTTGGCATATTGTATTCGATTAAACGGCGTCTGATCCGCAATTTAAAACGAAAACGGCACAACGTCGACGGCTATTGGAAAAAACGGTGTCGTTTGATTCGTAAATCATAATATAGTTTGTTTGTTTTTTAACCCTCAACGAAGGTTAGAGTTTGTACTTTGTAGAGAGAAAACCAGAGAGAGTAGGAATCTGATGGGGAAGAGAAAAGAGCGTCGTTTCGCCGCCATGAACAGCACCGGCCGTCGTGTCAAGCTCGATCTCTTTGCGGAACCCTCTGGTAAGCTTTTTACTGCCTTCTTCGGTTCTTGTCCAATCGATTTTACTGTATTTTTTTCGATTCGTTTTCTGCTCTTCTGATCGATGAAATCTACCGGGTCGTTTGGAACAACACCTTGAAAATTGTACAAGGATTTGAAACTATTAGAATGATGGATTTATTGAAGCTAGTTAATAAAAGAGGCGGACAAAGTTTCTGATCACTTATTTTTTATAGGAATTTCCTGTTTTGAAAATTTTGGCCTTTTTTAGTATCTCTTTGATATATTTTGTAGGAGATTTGGGTGGCTCAGATGTGCGTGATGGAGTTGAGCGGGAACAAACAGAGCCTAATGAGTTACCCAATTCACCTTCTTCTTCAGGTGGGTTCCCATGAGCTAGCTATCTTCAAATCCGCTATGTAGCCAAGCCCCATAAAGTGCTCGACATCTTAATGCTGCAAATTTGGGAATTCTTGTTTATGTTCCAAAGACATGTTATGTTGTTTGTCATCAAAATTTATTCTCAGAGTATAGGGTGGCTGTGGTCTTGGGGACATCGTATGACATCAGTTCAGGCCACGCCACTGTGATTTTTTGAATGAGTTGCTCTATTTTGCAGCTTCAAGCTTTCTGAGGACTTTCTTCTGGAATTTGCTCCTATCGGTTCGTTTGTCTCTGGCTGTTTTGGCTTGCTATGCTTAACTGACGGCTTTGTCATTTATTGTGACAGGTCGATGAAAAATCTTCCCCGACGCTATTCTCCATCCTTTTTTTTACTTTCTAATGCAACCTAAAACTTGACGTAGCTATTCTTTTTTTATCAGTTCATATTACTGGAGTTTAGGTATGTGGTTCCAAAGTTTGATTCTTTAGTCTTCTTATTTTCAGGTCAGAAAACAGAAAACCCTTTGCTTTTACTTGGGCAATATAGTGACGATGAGGTGGAAGAGGATTCAAAGGAGAGGGCAGATGATGCCACTGCGGATAGTTCCTTAGCCAATAAAAATGAGCAGGTAATGATAATTAACTTGTATAAAACGGCGTACGGATGATGTCTTTGCTAGTCTTGATGAATTTTATTTAAACCAGGTTGATGGATTAATTCAAGGACAAAAAGATACAAATATCAAACTGGGTGCAGACACCACTATGCAGATGGTTGACCAACCGAAAACAGGGGAGGATTCTTCTGCACTTGATTTTAAGGCTCAAGGAGAGAGTGGTTATGTCGGAGTGAGTATCTCGACAGTCTCGGATGGACTAAACAAACAGACAGATCCCTCAGTTCAAGCATCTGGCAGCGTGTCTTTGGAACACCATACTCTCACAGATGTTACTTTGCAGTGGAAGATGATTTTGCATGAGGAGAGCAATCAGTATTACTACTGGAATACAGAAACTGGGGAAACTTCGTGGGAAATTCCTGCGGTTTTTACTCAACCGGCAGGTGCATATGGGACTGGGTACAATATGTCTGGGCCCATGGTTACAGATGAGTCCACCTTGATTTCTGGCGTTGAACCAAGCTATCTGCAACCAATGCAAAATATTTTTACAGGGCCTGACAGTTTGACTTCTCTAACAGTTGATCTGGGTGAGAGAAACAAAAGTGAAGATCTTTACAACAAAAGTTTAGGAACTGATGGTCATGAAGTCGAATGTCGGATAGACTCTGCTGTTAATTACCAACCATGTCAGGAGGAACTTGCAGTGCCTGAAAATTCAGAGCATGCTCATACTAATTCTGATACAGGAGCAGCTACTGACCTCCCGTCTCGTCTGTTGAGTCAAAGCGAAGGCTTACTGGAGAAACTGAGGTCTCTGAAGAAGTAAGCCATTCTAGCTTGGGTCTTCTTGTTTATATATGTTATATTGTTAGGTGAAGAGATCATAGTTCCCTTATCTTCTTTAAAGCATTATCATCTCTAATTTTTAAAAATTTATAGGTCTCATGGAAACTTTCACAGCAATGAGCAGATATCAAAGTACACTCTGGAGGCTGAAGTCAGACATTCTGATGTAAAGGCGCTCATATTGGAAACCTCACCTTTACTTTCTTTTTGGCTCCACACTGAGAAACAACTCAAGCGCTTGGAAGACGGTGTTAACGATGAGATTTACCAGCTTGCAAAATCTGCAGTAATGGATGAAATTTCTGAAGCTAAAAAGAGCTCTCCCGAAGAAAAGTTGGTAGCAGATGCTAAAACAGAAAGTGAATCCGAGGATAGTGGGAGAGAAGGAGAGTTAGCTCAATCTGGAAGAACTCTTAATTCAGATGTATCAGCTGATCTGAGCGGCGATGGATCTCCCACCCACTCCCGAGGGCAATCAGCTGGGCAGTCTGATGTTATCCCTTCAGATGAGATGCTTCAGAAGGCTGGCTCCCCAAATGTGGAAGATATTGAAATGGATGTGGATATGGAGGTTGAAGAATCAGTTCCAATGTCTTCTGTTCAAGTGATAGATGCTTCTGATGGTAAGATATTCAGTCAAACAGAGCCACCCAACCTTCATACAGATGTTCCACCACCTCCGGGTGAGGAATGGATTCCGCCACCGCCTTCTGAGAGTGAAGATGTTCCTCCACCGCCACCAGACAGATATAGTGAACCAATTCCTCCACCACCTGATAATGGCCATGTCCCTCCATCTTTGTCCAGTGACTCTCTGGGAGTTTCCTATACCCTACCTCTATCTTATATGCAGCAATCAGCTGATTATGCGGCACAATACAACTTATCCTATCCAGAGTCCAATTATCAATATATTGCCAATGCTGTTACTTTAGCTCCTAATACTCAGTTCTACGGCCATGTCGACGGATCTCAAGTCTCTCTGCCCCAGTCGACATTTTATTATGAAACTGTTCCTGGTACAAGTGAAGTTGCTCCTGCAGCAGCCAGTGCTGTAGAAGCTTATTACGATTTCAATACTGCAGCTCCGCTGTTCCCTGTCATCAGCTCCGCGGAGTCATCGCTGCATCACAGTGGAGTTGGTTCTACTAATTACAACATCCCAAGCAAATCTTCTACAGGTGTAGAGCCTAGTTCCAGATCCAATGACTCTACTGAGAGAGCATCTTTAGGCACTGCTTCTCAATCCACAGATGCTACAGGTGGATTGTCTCTATTGGCAATGGGTCAATCTAAAGGTATGTATATTCTTCAGTGATATCTAATCTTGGTTTTGATTTTTTCTCATCTAATTCACAGTTTGAGTGTGCTCCGAGTTTTTGCTTATTATAAGTAATTGGCTTTGGTAACAGTGAAGCGGCCTAAAAAGCGGACAGTTGCTGCTACATCCTCATTGAGGTCAAATAAAAAGGTTTCTAGTTTGGTGGACAAGGTACGTTTGTTTTTCTTTCTTGATTCTCCTCACAAACAAACCCTTATTTTAGGTTCTCTTAAGTCTAAAACTTAAAATGTTTTTCCCCTTGCGCTCAGTGGAAAGCTGCTAAGGAGGAGCTAAACGATAGTGAAGAAGAAGAAGAAGAAGATGATGATTACGGAATCCTAGATAGAAAAAGACAACGAGAAATCGCGGAATGGAAATCCCGACAGATCGCTAGTGGAGAGGCTAAAGACAATGCAAATTTCCAACCCCTCGGTGGTGACTGGTTAGTTACTCTGCGTACTGCAAAATTCATTCGTCTCCTCCACCACTAAAAACATGATTTAGTTAATTTAATGCGGGTTTATGATGTGTTTAGGCGTGAGAAAGTGAAACGGAGGAAAGAACGAGCCGAGAAGTCTCAGAAGAAAGACGACGAGAAGCAGCAAAAACCTGATCTAACCAAACTCTCAGCAAATCTCCCGTCGGGATGGCAGGTACATATTAAGTTTCACCATTTCACTAGCCTTTGTTTTGTAAAGGCAAACGCAGTTGCTAAAGCGTTGTCGCTTGATTATTTCTCTCGCAGGCGTATTGGGACGAATCTACCAAAAAAGTTTACTATGGGAATACAATTACATCTGAAACTAGTTGGACACGACCCACTACTTGAATCTCAGTTGTCTTGTCGACCAATTTTATTTATTGTTTCTCTGATACATTACTTTTAGATTTCCTCTCTTATCTTTATGTAAATTTATAACAGAGCTCGTGTTGCATGTCCCATCTGGTGGGATGGATACACATTCTATCTATTCGAGAAGATCATTGTACCACTACACGATGCTTTAGTAATTTTATAATTTGCTTACTTCTCCTACCCTAAAAACTTGTATATGTGTGTCTTCATTAATCTCCAAGCCTATTCACATAGAAATGTATTTGTTTTTTGGTGACAAGATTTGGAAACCCAACAAGGCAGGTCTCGGTGGAGTCGCATTTTGTACTTTTCATTGAAATCTTTTTTTT